>VDFB02233238.1:0-12859 GCA_007258455.2 Sequoia sempervirens | reverse complement strand
TTTTAATGTTGTCAATTAAATGGGTTGGTATTCAATGTCTATTACGAGGTAGTGATAAATGCATATTAGATGCATATAAGCTTATATGTTGAGTGGGATGCATGTTATATCACATATTGTGCTTTACTTCTTACTCCTTTGCACGCATAGATCAGCCAGGTGAGACTCCCTTACCGTCGACAGTTATTGAGAGCATTGTGGTTAGCTGGTTGTGATTCGCTGACTCTTGAGCTTCCACCACTACTTTGGTTTACCCTCATGTCAAGACATCTAGCCTACATTATAGGAAACCTCCTACCAAATCGCATGTGTATTCAACTGTCCATAGGTATTTAAAAGTTAGTCCTTTATAGTTATTAACATGTAGCCACTAGTTTTGTGCAATATATACTTGTAAGTGTTTGTTACCATCAAACTGTTATTAATAGACTACCACCGTCACTCTATTCTCATCATTCAGTTAAGTTGTGGTTTGTAACAAAGTCTTCAGCCAAGTTCGTGCATAGTAAATAAGTCATTTCAAAGCTCTGTATCAAAGAATTGTTTTCTAAAAACAACGACCTAAATATTTACTTCATCTCCACTGACCATTATAAAGAAACCATCTCACCATCACTTCTATTGTGAGCTTGTATGTACACCCCTTTAGACGTCGAAACCTTCATAAGGCAATGTAGCTTTGATTGCATTCGAACCAGAAGGTTGATGTGCTATGAATCTTTGGAATGAAAGGAAATTTCTTAAACATAAATATTGCTAGTGCGATTCAATGTTGGCATGTAATGGCCACCGTCTGGAACACCGTATAGTAATCTTATACGAATTTCTTCCACCTTATTGGCTTGTAACACTCTTGGTGGCGGCTACATGAATTGGAACCATGACGCCGTATATGGGAATCAAAATAGAATCATTTATTTTATTGCCATACTCTTGATAGTTCAAAATAGTTTGTCATATTAGTATGTGTTTCATTTGACATTTTGCTTTATGATGCAAGAGCATCCAGTGGTGTAAGGGCAATCTTGCATCACCCAAAAATAGTTAAAGTTCAAGTTTCTCGGTTTTTAGATGTTTTTACATTTTTGGATACCCTTTTCGTCATAATGAAATTTCCAATTTATGGTTTTTATTTTTTGTTCCTGGGTTGAAAGATATTGTAGTTTTTAATTTCAAATTTGCAATCACCCCAAAAATCTTCCCGAAAGGGATTTGAGGCACTTAGAGCTTCCCGGATCGGGCCCCAAAAACTTGCTGCCGGAAATGGCTTAGCTAATACCACCACGCTCTTGACTTCTATGACCTTCCAAGTAACGACATTCAAATGGTTCGTGAACCTGAGTCCTGCATCAAAAGTTATGGCTCCGGGAAGGCGACTTTCTAGAAGATACCATTGCAAATGCTCTTTTGAAATTTGAACTTCATGTTGTAAATTTTCTACAAGCCAAACTACCTAAACTCAATTTGAATTTTTTCTCTCGGCTCCAAACTAATGAGGAGCTCTATTTATGTAAGGTGTTTTCTAATTTTTGGCTAACTTTTTGGGGATAAGCTTGCATATTGCCAAAGGGTGATTCTGTAGCTTTCTGTAACTTGCATGTGTTGTGGAACTTGGGGATTTGAGATCCTCTGCATGTAAGAAGCTCCATTTTCTGAATAATAAAATTATTCTCTTTTTTGTGGGTTATTTTCTGTGTCTCAAGTTGTGCCCTCATCACTCTTTAGATTCCTGTAGATGATCTCTTAGTTGGCTGAGTTTAAGTCACATTGAAATTTGCATGCTTAGACTGTAGAAAACAGCCGCCAACCCCTCCATAGGTAATATGGAACTGTGTGTTTAAGTAATGTGAATTCCCTGTAGCTAATGCATGTAATTTAGCTTCCATTCACTAGACTTTAAATTGAATGGTATTTTGCCCATGTCTGTGCGTTAAAGTTTAAAAGTAGAAGAGGAAGATCATAGTCTTGGAAAGCTTCACTTTATAGTACAACCCTTAAAATAAGTGAATTAAATTAGACTCTTAAGTTTATGAAGGGGAAGAAAGTAATCGTGGAAATTATTAACTTAAAGTTATCCCTTAAATAAAGGAAAGGGAGTATATTCTCATGTTCATTACAAGGAATTTAAAAAAAATAAAAAAAATGTGTTAGTATGAATAGGTTTCCCTTAGACCATCTCCTTTCTAGGGAGAAGGAAATAATATTGTGTGTATGTAGGAATAATATAATAATTTGTATATAATTATTTTCATACTGATAATTCTTTTAAATTGCTTTTAGGGTAAACTACTTTTGGGGTAAATTATTAATAAGTAAAATAAGTAATAGTTAATTATAAATAAATTGATATAGGTATGTATTTTTATATGTAAGTATGTTTATGGGGAATTACATGAATTAGTAAGGGGTATCTACCTTCTTTGTATTTTATTTTTAAATAAATAAATAAATATATTTGTATGGTTAATTCGTTAAGTAATTATTTTTAAATGAAATTTGGGAAAAGTATAATTGATTTTATAAATTGAATAATATATATATTATATGTATATATAATTAATTTAATTATATATACATATTAAATATATTTATTTAATTGTTGTTATTGTCATGGATGCATGCAAGCACAATTTGTTAACTTTAAATGTTTGATTATTTTAATTGTGGGAATGGAGTTAATTATTATGAGTAGATGTGAAACTGATAGTAAATGTTTAGCTTTATTCTGTTGTTGATTTATTAATTACAATTATGCTTTAACGATGTATTTTAAATATGAGATATTGATCTATTGGATTTAGGAAATCCGAATGGCAGTGATTTTTAATTGCATGAGTTGTTTATTTAAATTACATGTATTTCTATAATTATGAATTGGGGGGATATTTGTTGTAGAGAAAATGTAAGCCTTCCAAAGATTGTTAAATCAGACGTAGTTGTTGCATCTTGTTCAAATTCCCTGATTTCTGATTTGATTTATCATCTGATAATGAGATCAACTGATTACCATGAATGGGTTGTGTGATTTAATTTGAGCAACTGGTTACCAATGAATAGTGCCATTCTCATAGAATGGCTGGATATTTGCTATCATATTTCAGCACCTGTCTACCCTTGGGCCAGGAACATGTTATTGTGCTGTCAATAGGAGTGGCTTTCACGGGGTGGCCGGGACAAAGGTCCCTTCAGCACAACTCGTGTGAGAGTTAGTTTAATCAGTGGAAATTAAATAACCTATATTAGGTATAGAGTAGCTTAATACATTTAACCAGATAATTTAGCCTCACTCATTGGCTCAAGGGATTTTTTTAGACTTGAGATGAGTCAGGAAGGCCTGGAATGGCAAGATCGTTATCTTGTCTTCTCGAAAGATAATTGATTCTGCATTGGTGTGCATGTGGGGCCGAAGTTCATGAGAGGTTACCAGAATAACCCAAGATGGGGGCCAGGACCTAGGAAGATCTCCTTAAGATAACCAATGCAACCTTTGTGATGATACTCCTCCTATGAAAATAATCAGTTTGTATTGTACAGTGGTTGTTCTCAATTCAATGATTCTAGAAGCAATGTAACCTTATGTTTTTTGTTTACTAGTATAGTGATGTTTGTATACTACTTGTGTCTAGAGGTAGTAGGATTGTCTTGGTTACTTTTTACTTTCTCCTAGCACGGGAGTTGGGCCTACGGGTACCACATGGTTGGGTGGGTCGTGCACCTTACATTGTTGGGTTTTCTCTTCTTGTTCATGATGGTGGGATCTTCTAGTTTGAGGAGCTCATGTGTTTCTATGGATTTGTACTTCTCTTATATTCATTGTAATAGTGGGACACTATGTATTTGTATTCCTCATTTGTAATCAAGGAGGATTCCTTGTGTTGTAATTGTAACATTATGTATGATCTATATTCGTTATTGTACTAAATGGTATATAATTTTTATATGGTGTTTTATCTGTGGAAATATGTGCATTACATTTCTATGTGTTATATTTATTATGCAATGGGTTAATGTTTTGATGGATGTTGTTTAGCATGAGTTAGTTTATTATGCTATGGTTAGTTTAATTAAATGTAAGTTTTGGAATTCACATGTAGACACGTTGTGTGGCCTAGAGGATGTACATGTTATAGTATATTACTTTACTTGTTATTGTTACTCTTTTTAAGAAAAAAATTAGTTGTGCTTCCGTAATGTTGCATCATCCTCTAGGTTGCGGGGCGGGGTTTTACACAATCGTAAATTGTTTGAAAAGACACTGATTGAATGATTTAATACTTGAACATTTCCCAATTACTCATATCCAATTTAGGTTTTAAATTCAAAGGCAATTGGAACACATCTACACAGAAAATGCATACAATAATAAACAATAGACATTAACCAATAAAATACTAAGGAGTGGGAAAAGTATAAAATGGAACTGTATGGGAAAAGTATAAAATGACACTATGAAAGCTATATGATGTTAGAAATGCCTCATTTTACACTTGAAAAATAGTAGACATAGATTTAATGATTTTGACATCGAGAAATTTTCCAATTACCAAGAACTAATTTTCATTTTCATTTAATAAATTTAAGTGTAGTTGCATTGCATGTGTGCACAGGAAATATTACTTCCATTCTTAATCATGGTCAACACACTATCATGTCAAGTCTTTATGAAGACATAATGAAAAGTTCTTAAGGAACTTGCAATAAGATAAATGATAAATGAGTGTAGTAGAATGTCATGCTGCACTAAAATGAGATGAAATCAAATGATGTTTGTATAAACGGCAATTTGAAAAAATATTTATGCTAACATAAGTTTTGTTCAATAAGTCTTATCCAAACTAGGATAAATACCCTCAATCAAGTTTCCAAAATAAAAAACATGGTATTTGATAGATTACAATGAATTATGAGATGTATAATTTATAGAAATCCAAATAGTTTTATGTACATAGAATCATTCAATTTGATGCATATGGAAATGGAAATTTCATTGTGACTATAGCTACATGCATATCAATGACCACCAATTGAGACTTTTTTTGAAACTTTACTGATTCAAGTGACTGCATCCAAAGATTAAAAGTACTAATTAGTTCATGCAAGAAATAGTTAAAAGCATAAAGAATGAAAATATTAGAAAGAGAAATTGTTAAATATTAAAGAGAGGAAAGATAAAAAGAAACTTACAAATGTCCTTTTGAATGTTTGTGAGAAGGTAGCAAGGATAGGTGCTTCAAAGATGGGAGACATAGATCCTGTCAATAGACACAAATGTCTCTTTCATCGAACAATACAAGCCATTGAGTAAGAAACACCAAAAAATGACAATGTAAAAGATATAGTAACTTACAAATCTATTGCTTTTTGTTGTGGACGCAATGATCTTGAGTGAATTTGAATAACATGCTAGAGGAGAGAAGAGACATTGACAATTGAGTTAAAAAAATTGCTTTTATGGACAAAGATCGAGTCACCACATGCAAGTAGGCAGTCGCTAGTATATTGCAATGCTATGTGTCAAAGCATTTATCTCTATCAAAGCTCATTAGGTTATTTGGAAATCCATCTAGGAAGGAAAGCAAAGCATATCAACTTCTTTCCAATTCCCCCCATTCTGAACTATGATGGATATAGGTTGTGTCATTAGAAAAATATGTAATGCTTGTGAGCCATTGTAATCAATTGAATATACATTAAAAATTAGTGAACTTTATATCATAATCCATTAATGATAGTTGCATTACAGTCTATTGACATTAAACAGAAATGGTAGGCTATATATGCATAGGTTGATTATGAGCATGATATGCATGCATATGATGTTCTTTACAAGTGTAAATTACTAAGCTAACCCTAAAGGACAACTAAACACACTAATGCAAAAAAAAATTATTTTTTTTCAAATTAAACATACCATATATGTAAAGTTCATTAAGTCATAACATGAATTTCATTTAAGCAGACTTACTAACACATACATCCCTTGGGGTACACGAGGAGTCATTACGAGACTGAGATCCACACAACAACAATAAAGAATAAAATCCAAAGATATATTCCATAACAAAATAAATATTAACAAATATAACACATACATGATAATCATTGATAAGAAACCATTTGAGTACATAAATACAACATATAAATAATTAACTTAACACATTGAATTACAATTGCCATGGTCAATAACCACACCGAGTTAACATTACATTACAGTACAATGATACAAGAGTGTTTCCAAACATAAATGGAAACCATACATAAGATAACATAATACAAATAAACAGATGAAAACTAGCTCCAAGATGGATACAACTCTGGAGTCGCTGCAACCGCACCAATCCGCACCTCTCGATCCTCGACTGGGGACCCAATGGGGTGCTTAGCACGTTCCACCCGACCATGTGAGTCCGAAGACCCACCCCCCGTGCTAGGAGCTAACAAGAAAGAGACCTCAACCAAGAACATCCAAAAAGGAAACCACAAGACTCAATGCCATACAAAAGTATCATAAAACTCAAGGATTACCATGACATAATCAACAACACCCAAGAGTCAACATAATAACTTAAAGTCATAAACCCCATCACATAAAACAAAGCAATGATCAGTAAACAAGTAACCAAAGGATGATCATAAGATACTTCCAAATCAAACTGAATTAATAAACATGATACAACTCCAAATTTTAATTAAACAATACAATAACATCATCTCACAGTATCATAAGATACAAGATCGTAAATCAAATATAAATGAGATCATACAAGACCACAAAACATACTAAAGATGCATTAAAGCAATAATGATAAATTAATTTAAATCAATTCAAACAACAATCTAAAACAACTCCCATAACCCACTTCCAGAGGAACTCAATAAAGTAAAACACATGGGCAACTAGGGGAGAGTGTCATCGCATAGTCCTACATGGGCTGTCCTATGCTCTTCCTCCCAACTGGAGGCACCGGTTCATAGGGTGACTCATGCAGAGCCGTAGACCTCTTGTGAAGACGAGGTCACGACCTTGCCAACCACGGCCTTCTCAGCCTTCCATTAGCCTACGGAAGCACTAATGAAGACGAGGCATCCATTTTATTAATCTTATAATGATATTACTACCCAACCCTCCTAAGTTAATTATTAGGTTTTCACTTAATTACAAACTCACTTGTGGGTTATCCTGTGCTCTTCCCCTTAAGCGGGGCGTCGGCCCCCACAAGGAGCCACTCTCCCTAGAGACCCAACCACATAAAACCAAGAAACCAAGAAACCAAGGGTTGTACAACATAACAAGAATATTATATCACAACTCAGAAGCATGCGAGGCATTACCCATCTCGCTATAAATACAATTTCCAAGTCTCAACAAATTCTGTACAACCCTTTTAAAATCATGAAACCAAAACACTTGCCACATCAAGGGCCCATAAGAGAGAGAACATCAATTATCAATCATCTCATGCCCAAAAGAATGAAAACCCATAAACAAAGGTAAAGTGAAGCAACAAGAATATTTCTCCAATAATTCCATCACAAGGATAAAATTTCCTCAAATATGAGAGTAACTCAGAAAAGCCATAAAAAGGGAAGATTCATCAAGACCCATCCAAAAATCAACAATGGTGTTACCTCAAATAGGGAACGCAAAAGAAAATCAACCTTTAAACAAAATCACTTAATAAAACAAAAAGCCACCAACTAGGCATTCCATGGGAGACCTCAATTTTCTCCTCACTAGAACCCCCTTATGATGGTACACAAACCACTTTCATAAAAACAACCACATAGCAATGACAACAATAATTGTAAGGCCACCAGAACTATTTCCAATTCAAAAATAATGAGTGAATCCATAAGATCATCCACCCCATCCAAACCACATAAACAACTTTGATACAAAATAAATCAGAAATCCAAGAAGGTCAACCTCCCACAACTCATCAACAAAATACAAATTCCCAATTACATTGCCCCACAAATTTAAAAGACAAAGGATTCCTTGAATCAAAACTAACCTCCAAAGGCATTCACACCAACATGGAACCACCCAAAAACAATCCTTCAATAACAAAGGTAAAAGCATTCAACCAGGCATCCAAGGCACCAAATTTAAGAACACCTTAAATACTCAACCACTCACAACTCCACAACAACACTTATATAATAAACATCAATCAACAATTCAATCGAGAACAATATTTATTAACCAATCAATTAACGACCAGAACTAAATAACTTTACAACTTACCCATACTAAAACAATTCATGATAACCATCACAAGTATTCTAAAAGTCTTACCCATAAAGAGAACTTACAAATCAACCATTAAATGAATATAAAGGAAAATCAGTTTTCAAAAGATTACAATCCCATTTCATCAATAAACTACCCAATTCAAGATTACCCTAATCAAACACTAATCATACCCATACATTTAAATTTCCTCCTTCACCATACTAATTTAACATTCACTTCCAATATTTAAATTAATTGTGAAAACCATTTAAGACCAATTGTCTATACTTTAAAATGACAATAATAACAATACTCTACATACCTAAACTACATATTAGAACTTACCACCTTAAAATCTTAAATCTATCTAAATAAATTTACACACACAATTACGTTTAAAAACCACTACGCATTTATATTTATTTTAATTCTTTTTGAGGAGGGGATGTAAAAAAAGAAAAGATCTGTTCTACGAATCCAACAATACTACAAGATGAAATATAAAAAGAACAACTTATTTAATCCCATAATAAATTCTATTCCCAAAAATATTCACATTTAAACAAGAATGAAATAAACAATGATGTTTTACTTTCGTAATAGATTTTTCTTTTGCTAACAATATCCTTTCCAAGTTGTAATTTAACAAATCAATAAAACAGATTTCTTTCTATTTTACTAATATTTTCCTTGTAAAAATTCCTGCTTTATTTTTAATTAGAAAAGAAATAGAATCTAAATATTTATTTTCTAGATAACAGATAAATTACAGAAAATATAATTTTAATCAGAACAAAACAGAATATATTTAAACATTTGTTTAACTAACAATTAAATTAACAGAATATCTATTTAACAGAAACGAAATAGTAGATTTATATATATATTCTTTTTTTTAAAATAACAGTGAAATTAATTAATAATACTGCAACCATAATAATTAAATTAATCTATATATATATAAATGTATATCTACAAATATATATACATATATATATATACATATATATATACACATATATATACACATATATATATATCTAAATAAAAATCCGCACAGAAATTTTAATATAAAGAAATCGCATATTAAAAATTATATACAAACACATTAAAATTTAATTGGGATTTAATCCCAAAACATTGGCATAGAGGACCGGACCCCGCCAGCCGTGGGCAGTCTACGGACTGCACACGGCAGTCCAAAGGACTGCCGTGGACAGTCTAGACTGTCCACGGTACCGACGGTACTGTTCTGCGCCCAAAGGCAGTGTGGTGGGTACGGCCGAGGCCGTCCCCCACACAGCCTTTATTAATATATGAATAAAATCAAAAATAAAAGGCATGAACAGTGCGACGGGTTTTTTTTAACAAATTTGAATTTCCATTCAAATTTTCATTCGATTAAAATACATATATATATATTTATATATATGTATATATACATATATATCTAATATATATATATATATAAATATGTGTATATATATATTTATATATATGTATATATACATATATATCTAATATATATATATATATAAATATGTGTATATATATATTCAGAGGTTTGAATATTATAGTAACAGAGAATTACTGTTCACATGAAATTCACTGTGCATGTTTGAAATAAAATGCTTTCTAAGGAAATATATATATGAACCAGAAATTCGAGGGAAGGTAATTGTTTTCAAAACAATAACAATTTTTTTTTAAAAAAAATGAAATAACAGGATGCTGTTCATTTCCCAGATTGCAATAAAAACCCCAGAAATTTCATTAATCAAATAATAATCCCCAATTCCCTGCTAAAATTTCCTTTGATTAAACTGTAACCCCAATAGATTTTTTTTTTTTCCTATCATTATCTAATTTTCAACCCTAAATACAAATTTCATTTACAAGCACCAATTCCTATTTTAACAGAAGATAAATAAATTAAAAGAAGGAACCTGGCGTCCTTCGCTTGCAGAAAATTGAAGAAGCTTTGATCCTCTTGTTGTACTAATTCCTTTGCTGCAAATCTTTCAACAACAGATCCAAATCTTCCTTCCTCTTCACCAATTTTCTCCAGAGAACAGAAAAAGAAACTAAGGGCAGAAAAAAATGATTGGAAATAAAATTTCTCCAGCATTCGAAAAAAACCATCCCTCCAACAAGGAAAAACCCTTAATAAATTCTATGCCCAGGAATCCTTTTAATTCCTCTTCCCGCGAATACCAAAAGTCACTTCTCCAAAAATGAAATTTTATTACATTCAAATCCACAAAAGATGGAGTTTTATATTTGTTTATTCTTCATATTCTCCAGTGAAAACCAAAAGTCACAACTCAAGAAATAAATCCAAATAAAATCCCTTTAATTCCTTTTGTTGCCTTTTCAAGTATTTATATTTCATTTTCTTTTATCAAGCATTTTGATTAAACTAAATAAATTTAACTCCACAAAAATGAACTTCTATTTGAATATATATTCATTATCTTCACAATACACTATTTGTTAATTACTTCCACATTAAAATAATTAAAATCAACCATTTGCAAGATTCTAAATAAGTATCCATTAAATTTCTTATTATAATAATTATCTTTTCAAGATTACTTGTTCATAACAATTTTAATCAATTTATCTAATAATATCACTTTTACTTTTAACGAATTAGTTTGATTGATCATTTGTTCTAAATCATTTGATTTGATTTAATTGATTAGTATTTTAATTCCTAATTATATTTTAAATAACCTTGCAAATCACTTATGATTGATTAATTATTTAAACACGACTACTAACATATTATATTTTCCACACAATCAAATAACACAGTAACCAATGAAACACACACACACACAAGTCCAAAACAACCGACACGGAGGGGTATTAATAAAGAAGAGGCAGCTTACAATTGTTAGAACTTCAAAAAGCCATGAAACATTTCCAATAGAAACCACCACATTGCATTTACTATTTGCAAATTTGCATTTTGGTAGGATGGTGCCCATTAGAAAGGCTCGTCAATGAATATGCCAGCAAAGTAGTATATTGATATGCCAATGTTACCAAGATTAATTTATTAGAGACAAGTTATTGACTTTTCTTTCCATTTTTTGATTCATTGTGGGAATTTCCATCATGATTTTGTCATTTTGTAATTTATTTAATAATTATTCAAGCAAATCTTCCTATTGGAAATATTTCGTCAGTTTTCTCATTTTTGGTATGATTTTGTCTTTACATGCACCCTATCTAGGGATGCATGGCATTTAAAGCATTGCATTTGCATATATTATTTGTGAGTTTTTTGTTTCTTTTTGGTTTTCAATATCATAGATTGATACCTTGTCAACAAACACGGATTTCATAGGCATGTGAAAATACAATTGACTCTTTCTTTGTTGAGTGAAAAGAGTAAACATTGCAAATCATTATTTGCTCGGGAAAGTCAAAACTTTATACAATAACGCATTAATGGCTATTATATTATAGCATATTGAGAAAGAATGAAAATGATTTACTATATGTGCATAAGGGTGTCATTATGATGATATGCATTGGCAATAAAAATGGTTGCAAAAGGACAAGTATATGAAAGATTATTAGAAATCCATAGGAATCTATTTCTTTTGAAATGAGGCATTTTTAATTTGCTATATCTTTTACAGTGTCATTTTACAGTGGTTTACATGTTTTCATTTAATGGGTTAATGTCTAGTGTTTGTTGTTGTTTGCATTAAATTGTGTGTTAATTTCTATTCTTCACTAGCATTGATTGCTTGTGTGGGCTACTAATTGTTGTTGAGTTAAATATTGAACACCATAATTCATTAATTTTGATTTCTTTGATATCCATGATTAAGAATGGAAATACCTACTTCAATGTGTTTTTAAGTTCTTGTATCTTTTATAGTGTTCTTTTTATAGTTCTTTGCATCTTTGCATTGAGAGACAACATTAGTTCCAACCTTAATCGTGGGCAGCAGAGAAGGTGCCATTAATGAATCATAGTGTTTAGTGTTTAATTCATTAACAGAGAGTGAATCATAAAAACATTCAAATACATTGAAGAATAGAGATTAGATGGTGAAATAGAGGAAGAAAGAAGCAATAGGAATGAGCAGATACAATGCAAAGATATTAACAAGTATAAAATGGCAGTATAAATCAAGAGTATAAACAATGCGAAAAATGATAGTGTTAGAGGAACTTACAACTTCCACCTTTTGTTGTTTGCTACACAGTGGATGTAAACCCTCTCAAGAGACACAAATTCTAGCCTCAATAAACAACCTGAGAAAATGAGAAAACAATGAAAATAATAGTTTGGTCAACAAACCTTAAAATTCAATGTCAATTTGTCTACTAACCATGATTAAGATTGGAAGTAGCTACTTGTAATTCAATCTATTTGATAAAAAATGAGAATTGTTCGTATTTGGAATATTTCTTGGCTTTGTGGCTTTATGATGAGGGCACAACCTGAGACACATAAAATAACCCACAACAAGAGAATAAATTTATTATTCAGAAAATGGAGCTTCTTACATGCAGAGGATCTCAAATCCCCAATTTCTACAACACATGCAAGTTACAGACAGCTACAGAATAACCCTTTCACAATATGCGAGCTTGTCC
>VDFB02233228.1:0-10254 GCA_007258455.2 Sequoia sempervirens | reverse complement strand
AGGTCCTTCAAGTAGTCATCATCTTTCAATATTTTTGGGACAAGCCATTGCTTCAGAGTATGAAATGAATCTATTATTGTTTTTATCTTTTGGTCCTCTCCTTGTATATATTGGAATTCATCTATAACTATTTTGGCCATTTGCTCTACAGGTTTTAATGTTGTGGGAACCTCAATACTCCTCTGTAAGATTCTACACAAGGTTACCAATGTGTGGTGTATGGGCTACCAATTCTTAAAAAGGGGATCTAGTATGGGTACATGTGTTTTCATTTGATTAATTTCCTGTGCCAATGAGTTGTAGCAATCATACACACTTTCCAACTTATCCACAATTAGCTTTATCCTATGCTTGAGAGCCTTCTCTAAAACATTGCAGATTTGCTTATTCATTCCTTCCTTACCCTCATTGTTGGCTTTCTTTTTAACTCTTCAATCTCCTATCTAAGAATGCTCACTTGTTTAGTAGAAGCACTTTCTATATCAATTGGTGGAGTAGGAGGACACTGGTATAACATTATTTCCTTGTTTTGTGAGGGGCTTGCCCCTTTCAATTGTTCCTTCAACTTCACATTTTCCATGAAAAATTTATTGTCTTCATCATTTAAAAATTTTTGTTCCTTTTTGTACTCTATCAATCTAGCTTCCATATCCTTAACTATAGCTCGGGTGAACATAGCTGAATGAATTTTCATTTTTGTAGCTTCTAGAGGAGATGTATCCTTTAATTTTTTCACCATAGTTGTCCCTTTCATTTCCTACACTACATTTAGTAACCTTGGTTTTTGTGTGCTCTTTTGTTTGGCCTAGAATGCCAAGGTTTCAATATTAGGGTTATACCATGTGCCATTTACCCCTTCATCTGAGTCAAACTCAACAATCAACATTGGGTCTTCTTGTGTTCTCACTTGATCAAGTAAAAATATTTTCTTTAATTCAATGTCAGGGACAATAATCATATTACTTTTCAAAATCATCTCTTTAGCCTCTTGTGGGTTGACATCAATATTATCAATCCTTAATTCATTAAAATTTTGGGCTACTATTTGGTCATGTTGGGATTCTCAGCCTCCCATCTTATTTATTTCAACCCTCACTTCAAACTCTCATTTTCATTTTAATCCAAAAGTCTTTAAATTCAGGGGGTTTGATAAATTCATCATCTCCCAAGAACTTGAGAGTTGCAACTACCCTCTCATCCTCATGCATTTCTCTTTCTCCTTATGCCTCAATATTGGCTCTAGCTTCAGGCTTGTGGTGTTTAGTTTCAAGAATAGGTTGGTCCACTTCAACATCATCCTTGAAATGTCTTAACACATTAATTGCTTCTTTTGTAGCTCCAACCTCCTCACTTATTTCATAGGAAACAAGTGGGTCTATCTCTTGTGTCTTTTTTTTAGAAGGTGGTTGTTCAGGAGGTGATCCTAGAGAAGCATGACATATTGAAATAGTATTCAGAGTTGGTTTGGTAATTACAATACCACTCATCCTTTTGGGAGACAATTTGGAAGGTCTTATGATCTCTGCTACAAACTTATCATATAATTCATGAAACTTATCAATCATCATATTAATCCTCTTGAGAGGATATTCTTCCTCTACGAAATACCCCAAGAAATCACTATGCTTCTTTATTTTTTCCTCAAGCCTTTTAATAATTTCCCATTTTCTCATCCTCTCATTTACCTCTTGAGGAGTGAAACAATTTGTGATTACATATTCTTCATAATAAATATGGTGAGTAACAATAGCCTTGCCAAGGATGGCATGTCTTACAAAATTCATGTGACCCTTAGGGTCAAAAGCTCTTTCCTTTCCAGACTCTAAAGAGTACCTTGCTTTTAGATAATTCTGTAACTCTTCAAGTGTATCACATCCCACTAATAGTTCCCCACATATTGTAAAATTGGGTATAAATGTAACATTCCTTTGTTTATGTATGATATCCTTTCCATCCATAGAATCTGCCACATGAAATCTAAAAATGCTAATCGAAGGGGGACATACTTTGGCAGTATTTGTGGGGCATGTGGGCATCCATAAATCCTGATTATTGTGATATCCAGTAGAAAAAACCAATCACCAAAGTTATGAGTATGGCCTTAATTAGGTTTCAAAGCCAAAGGTCTTAACAGTTGTAGCACAAGTGTGTGTAGTCTTGGTGTTGGGAGGCCAAGAACTCTCATAATTCTATAGACAAATTCATCATGGATTATCACATAATTTTAATTCTTACAGTTGTTGTCCCATATATAACACCATCATTGCACTGGCAGAAAATTCCCCTGCTTGTCAATCTTACCCAAAAACATCCTTCTAGTCCATCTATCTTTATTCTGGTATAATATGAGGTGGAAAAACAAAGTATATTTCTTGAATGTTATGGGGGCTCTATTTTCCCTAACTTGCATAAATTCTTCATGCAATGCTTTCTCAAGATATGAGGAAAAATCATATTCAATGTTTGTCTCAAGGTTTTGGATCATCATAGAAATCATCATTAAACTAATTAGCATTTTCTCTTCTACATCTATCCCAAGTACTTGACAAAGAGAAAAGTAGGTTTTCTTGAAATAGAATTGGAAATCTGAGACATCAAATGGTTCAATAGTAGAAGGGGATATAGGAATCATCTTGTTGATCACACCTCTTTCATGTAAATGGGGAGTTCATCACTTCTATGGGTTCTCCTCAATCTAGTATATTCTTCTTCACTTCTTTGTAAATAATTTTGTCAGGGCTTGTTTGTTTAGGTCAAAACATTCAATGCTAGCTTCTTTAGTCAACACAACTAATGGTGAACCATTTGGAAATCTCACAAACCTAGTAGTAGGATGATAACTCTAATCCAATACTATGATGAACTCTACATCTTTGAAAACATTTGGGATAATTAACTTGGACAAATCTAATGCCCATGGATTTAACACCAAAATATTTCCCTCCCTTTTATCATAAAAGTACTAGAATAGTTCCCACTCTGAGATAGGGATAAGGGCATCTCTACAACTGTGAGCCACATCTTTAAAAAATTTCTTAAATCCACTCTCAATTGATTCAGGGAGTATATCAAGGATAGACTGTTGTAAAGACCAAGCTGCGGTAAGGACCTCTTCTTAAGCTTAGATTCTTCCTTTTTATTTTTAGTTTCTTTCTTCTTGAGCAGCATGATGTTTAAATTTCTTACTTCTATACTTCTGAAATGCATAATTCCAAACAATCTTGTACTCATAAAGCTTATTTGGGTATAAAAGCAGGATCATCATGGAAAAAAACAAGCCCTTAAGTGGCAAAAAAATTTAGAAAATCAAAAGTTAACCAACTTGACTTAAAAATTTGAATAAATTCATCTATATTATCAAAAAATATGTAAGAATAATCAGAAAATTGAATGTAGTTTCTAAACTACTAGGTTTTTTTTTAAATATCTATTTGGTGAAAATTTGAAATTTCAATGGAATAGTACTTAAATTTTAGGGGAAAAATAAGAAGTGGGTGTCTGTCTGACCACCCTAACCACAATAAAATGATAATATTTTTTTATAAGATTTTACACATAAGTAGAGGACTCATGTCTGGATGTGATGCATATTTTTTGTATTTTTTTTTCCAAGTAAATTATTAATTATGAATTTTATTACAACTTTTAAAAATATAAAACTCATATGTCCGACCACCTTAACTTGGTCAAACTTCATGAAATTCAATTTTTCATTTTAATCTATAGTATGAAAGCATATAATGTGATGCATGTTTTGATTCAAAAATGTGATAAATCGGCTTTGAAAGCTTCTTTAGATGTTTGTAATCCTAAAATAGAAAAAATGAATAATACTCATTTATTGAATCTCAAAGTAAAGGCTAATTTATATTGGTGGAAAGTTGAGAATCTCCTTTTAAAAACCCTTTTCATTTCATCACTGCAAGAAAAGTTGTTCCATTACATACCCTACAAAATACCCATCATATTGCCACTTTGCCCATCAAGATCTTGCACATACCCATTTCACAATGAGCTTCCTAAGTGCATTTCATTTGGGTTATGATGGCTATAGAGCTTAGCCTCCTTCAAATCCTAGTTCTCGAATGATAATTTTGCAAATGAGTGCAAAGAGAATGTCAAATTCTTGGTTTAATGGATTTTGAGCTTAGTCATGTTGACATTAATATCAACCATACACCAAATATTTTTCTCATAGTTTGAGTTTTAATATGCACCATTAATTTTACAAGATTGGAGGGTTGATGTGATTCATGCATTTAATACTGCTATATCGGCACCAGTTTCTATAACTACCATGGGATAAAAGGGTATACATTGCTATATTGCATGCTTCTTTGCATTTCACTGCGGGGTAGTGAGATCCTTACCTCTTTACCACAAGATTCACTTGTTTAACCCATGGTATTATGGTTTACATTAATGGTCACATATGGCTTACCACCATACTGCATGCTTCGCCACATCCTTCTATGGTTAGCGGTTTATACCGCCCTACTACATGCCTTTATGATCTTCCTCATGGGACGGTGGGTTATTCCCCACTAAATCGCACCCTTCATTTTTCCTTCTCATGAAATGTCAGTTTATGATGTATTTAAATTATCTCATACCACCCAACTACGTCTACATAATAAATATTGATTGAGTCTTGGTTTGACAAGTGGGCAAGTTGTAAATCCACTAAATAGTATATTATTTGTTTAATAGTGTTTAATGAAATTATATAGGCAAGAGCTTTATGTATATATAAGACATAATATGATTTTTTTTGTTTTATAGGCAAAAAAAAGTGCAAAGAAAATGTGGAGAAACAACAAAAGGAAAGAAAATATACAGTGCCACCATCTCATAGACATTGATGCTTTTGTGATTCAACAAATCCAATTGGTGAAACCAATAGTTGTGATGATGTGTGTTTGCATAGCATTACGGTGATGTGCAACCTAATATAACACATGGTGATGCGCAACTGGATATAGCACATGGTGATGTGCAACTTGATATAGTACATGGTGATGTGCAATGTTGCGATGATCTCTTAGAACTAAGTCTAAGAGATATTATTAAAAAAAATTAGAGCAAAGGAATAGTAGGTCTATAGATTCTTTATTCAACATTAAAGGATGCATTTGAAGTGAAATCTCTAGACATCGATATTGATCTACCTACTGATGCCACACTTGATGTGGCCAAGGAGCATGAAGTTTTGGTTAATGAAAGTCATGAAGAGAGACCACTTGCATATGTTGTTCCTTAGAGTGCACCTATTGCATCTAGAACTTTTGATGAAACTAGTGGATTAGCCATAAATATTGGTAGTGGTAATTTAATAGAAGATGTGGATTATTTTTTCAAAAGACAAAGATTGAGTCAAGCTTTGTATAGATCTACAAAGAGGAATGCAAAAGAAAGAAAACTAGAATGAAATAATCCATTCTTGCTTGAGGTATCGAGAGATGGTGAGCCTATTGGGCCAAATGCTGCAAAGTGGGCCAATGAGTTGATTCTAAGATGTAGGGAATATTTGGATATTTGAAAATTAAGTTTTGTAGAGCAAGATCCAGAAACTGTGGAAAATGTTATAAAAAATGGAAAATTCTTTTGATACTACTGGTGGAAAAATCTCTAGAAAATATTACAAGCAAAAGATGAGAATTTTGATGAACATTTTAGATACAACTGTAGAAAAAAATCATGGAGGGATAAGAGAGGTTAGACTCCACTTTATCTCCCAAAGATTTGGAGGAATTTAGAGAAATTATGCATTTTGAAGAATATTTGGCAAAGAGTAATAAAGGCAAGAGATCAAGAGATAATGTGAGGGCTAGATATTCATTTGGCTGAGGCGGATTACACACCAAAATGGACAAATTTGCAGTAAGTGTATGGATTTTTGGTTCAATTTACATTGTGTTATTTATTTTGATTTTCTATTGAATTGACTATATGTTGAAATTGACATTCTATTTTAGGTGGAAAACAATAATAAAGAAGTAGGTGTAGAAGATATTGTCAATTATATGGAAGCACTAGATCCTAGTAAATCTAAGAGTAGGATGAAGTGGAAATCTAGTTCGTGAAAAGAGATTTCACAAACCTCTATTCAATTCCTAGTAGGAGCCTTTGTAGATCATGTCAACTCAAATGAAATAGGGTACCAAAAGGTAATGAGTTGCATATTCACTCTCACTCAACAAGTTTCACAGTTGGTTGGCTTCGTTAGCCCTATAGCTTTTGCATGGAATGAGCATAAATCCATGGATTCATATGAGGTAAGAGGCTCTATTGATCTGATTTCTTCTTTTGGAAATTCTATATACAAATGCCTCTAATATGTATATTATTGAAATTCTGAGCATAGAAGAACTAAACCAATTTCTTTTTATTGCATTCTTTACTTGATTATTGAATGCTTTGTTCATTTTTGCACTCCATGGTTAAACCACATGCAAAGCAATTTTATCAAAGCAATAGAAAAATAAGAATTCCTTCCATGATGTCAACAGAGCTGGCCGATATTGATAGCACAGCGACAAGAATGTGCAACACGGTCATCTTAAATATCCTGAAGTTGAGGTAATTAATATAATAGTTTCTAGTTATTTGTCCCAATGTTTTTTCATTCTTCATGCTTAAAATGTTCTTTTGAACAAAAAAATATAGTTTTTGCATTCTTTAAGTTGTAAGTTACTCTATCCCAATGTTTTTTTATTCTTCTTTTGGACAAAAATGTATAGCTTTTTCATTCTTTAAGTTGTAAGTTAATCTGTCCCAATGTTTTGTCATTCTTCTTTTGGACAAAAAATTATAGGTTTTGCATTCTTTAAGTTGTAAGTTAATCTGTCCCAATGTTTTGTAATTCTTCATGCTTAAAATGTTCTTTTTGACAAAAAATTATAGCTTTTGCATTCATTACTTGACTTATATTAATTTTTGCATGATGATTAAACCACATGATGCAAAGCAATCATATGAAAGAAGGAAAAAAATAAAAAGGCCCTATCAATATAACTCTCTGCAAAGTTGTACAACTTCATGTCTATAATGATGTTGATAGTGATTATGATGATGAACTCAACAAGCATGCACATGATATTCATATTGGTAGTCATGCTAAACTCGAGGTGAGTGTTATGAAACCACATGCAAGTAAGTACTATTCAAGTAAGTAATGGTTTTTTTATTAAGGGTAATCATATACCTATCAAAAATAATATAATGTTTGTTTTATTTCTCAATATAATGTGTATTTTATATCTCACTATACAGTGTATTTTTTTTTGTTTTTGGAGACATTAATTGATAAACTCCAAGAAGGGGATAAAGTCAAGGTGTTGGATCCATTTGATGGTGCTACTGTGGGCATTGGGTAGATTCACTCACAATCTATTGTACATGGAGTCAAATTGAAAGGAATAGGAGATGAAAATGTAAGTATTTTAAAGGTCACAAGTAACATACCCATTGCTTATCTAGACAACATAGATGGAGTTGTCTATCTGAAAGAGAAAGAAAACACCTTCACATGGTGGCTACTAAAATATTTGAAAAAAATGACATAGTTGATGTTTATGATCTTGTAGTACTAGTTGTTAGACAACTTGGACCACTACTTTATGGAATAGTTTGAATGTGTTGTTTAGGGATCTTAGTGTTTTTTGTCAAGCCATAAGTGCAGAAGAGAAAAAGAAGGGTTAGCAACAATAGAGTGTGGAGAGTGAAGTTGCAGATAGAGAATGTACTGAGCCTTAATAAGTTGAACAAAAAAAAAAAACTAGAGAATTTGATTTGGGTGTACAATCTTTCAGTAGAACAGAGAATGTTCTATCTTACTACACCTGTAATGTAAAACCCCTTGATTACATTTTTCTCTATTTTTTTGGGTTTCACTCATTCAAACTAGTGCATTATAGAAGAGAGGATATGTTGGTGTATAAGAAATACACATAGAGAACATGGGTGTAGAAAAATAAGTAAATATAGAGCAAATGAAGAGGTTTTGAGAAGAGGAAAAGTTGTAGAGAGTGCAATATACATAGATGTGCAAACTTTGCAAATAAGTTGCAACATAGAATTGTTATCAAAATTGTAAACATCTTGCATAAGCAAAAAAGGAATTGTAACTCCGCTTTCTTAGCAACAACACCAAGAAACACACTTTTTAATAGCATATTTTTCAAAAGCAAAGACACATTTATGTCTTGTATCTATTGTAAGAACATGCTTTCAATAAAATTTTTAGTATTTTTCCTTCTTAATACTATATTTCATTATATGTAAATGAATGATTGACTATGTTTTTTTGTGTTTTTATATGTTTAAACCTCAATTAAAGCATTGTCTCATTTCCAACACTTATAGGCAGAAATCATGAACAAAAAAAATTTAAATAAACTACCAATTGACTACATATACTACCAACTAACAAAAATTAGTGAATAAATATGACTAAATATATGACTAAATATAATGATTATGCAATTAATAAACAATATATCAATATACCTACCAGTTGATAGAAATTAGTGAACAAAAATAATTAAATAAACTACCAAATTGATCCAAATGATGATTAAAATTAATGACTAAATACACTACCAATAGACGAAAATCAGTGAATAAAAATGACTAAAATAAGGACCAAATAACAACAATCAATGACTAAAATTAACAACAACATATTAAAGGAATAAAAAAATGACTCAAATAAGGACCATTTAAAATAATCAATGACTAAATTAATACCAAACACACTACCTAATCAATCAAATTAATGACCAACTTGATCAATCAAACAACTAAAATTCACCACCAAAATTAATCAATCAAATGACTAAATCAACAACCAAATCAATCAACTAGACAATTAAATTAATGACCAAATCGATCAACCAAATGACAAAATGGTTTAGTCATCAATTCAGTCATGTTATAAATGACTGGTAATAAACTACTACTAGTCACATGACCATGTTCAATCATTTATAAGAAGTTTTTAGTAGGTTTTTTAGTGGTTTATTGTTGTTTCTGTACTAGTGCTCACTCTAATCTTGAGATGTGGAGATGGATGTTATGAGGTGGAGGGGTGGAGGTGTGGAGAGGGTGGAGGTGGAGGTTGCTAAGGAGGTGGCTAATGATATCATTAATATTGAATTGATCTCAATGATATTTATATATATATATAAGTGAACCTACATTAAATTATATGAAATTAACAAACAAGTACAAAATTACAAGAAATAGTTAAATTTTAAATGTACATGCATTTTTTTTAAATAGGATGTACATACATATACATACACATACATACATTGATTCAACTTGAGCATGTACATACAAATTTCAAAATTTAAGATCTAGAACTATGTAATTTTAATACATTTACATACTAGAAAATAAACTTAAAACATTCACAAAAAGCTCATTTATGTCTAAGGCATGTAAATTAAATTTTTCCAATAGGAGAAATTATGATAGTACTCATAAATTATACTATTATATATTCATCATTATACTATTATATTCATAGATTCAACATAAAAGAATATCCATACAACCAAATTCTTTATAAAATATCCATACAAGGTCAAATTCCTTATAAAAATTTGATCATTGTCAATGTGAATTACAAAATTATTTAATAAAATTCAATAAGATCATTGTCTTAATAAAATGTTGTGGCTCTCTACTGCATCTCTTCATTTCTTTGTGCTTTCCTTTTTAGAATAGTATTTTCTCCTCTCCTTTAGCCATCGTTGATGCTCATGGGTATGTGTGTGATCAGCGATGGGCCAAAAAGTGGCGACATATGATGGGTATGTGTAGGGTATGTGGTCGACTTAATTTTTACCCAAAATTTAAGTGAAACCTAAAAAGGGTTTTAAAGGAGATTCTCAACTTTCCACCATTATAAATTATGCTTTACTTTGAATTTAATGTACCATTATTCATTTTCTACTTGAATTATGACTAAAGTCCTCGATTGAGCAGGGCTAATTGAAAAACATCTTTAGCTTTTTAAATAGTATCACATTTTTAATCTGAAACATGTGTCACACTTCTATGCTTCACATACTATAGATTAAAAAAAAATAAATAAATTTCATGAAGTTTTGACCAAGGTGGTTAGACATACGACATTTTATAATTTTTAAAAGTTGTAATAAAAAAATCATAATTAATTATTTACTTAGAAAAAAATTTCAAAAAAATATGCATCACATCGAGAAATGAGTCCTCTACTTATATCTA
>VDFB02233227.1:0-12421 GCA_007258455.2 Sequoia sempervirens | reverse complement strand
GGATGAACAGAGGTCCCGGCAGAGGTTTTAGCTTAAATTTTCATGAAATTTGGCTAAGTCTGGAATTCGCCCAAGAGTTCAAATTTGAATTTTCGGAAGTGAGTTGAATGGACGCCTTAACTGGAGTTCTGACTGCAGTTAGACTGAACGATTTCTGGGTTGTCATCTTCAGTTCATATGTTTGCATGTGGAGTGATCTTTCAGTTTGCATGTCGAGTTAACTGGTTTGCATGTTCAGTTAACTACCTTGCATGTTCAGTTAACTTGATTGCATGTAAAGTTTAACTGAAGATTATCACTGAGAGTCAACTGAAGTTTGCATGCATGGCGAATTTGGTCAAGATTGTGAAGATGGCGCTTCATTGCGTGTTAACTGAAGTCATGAAAAGGGACGCCATATTTTGATGAAGCATTATTTTGTGAAGCATGAAGCATAAGATTTGTGAAGTATGGCGAATTTGCATGTCAACTTGAGTTTCAAAAGGGTCGCCATTTTTAAGGTTGAAAAGTGAAGCATTTTTTGTGTGAAGCTATGCACTTTTTAAGGAAGGCAACTTTAGTTCAAAAGGGTTGCTATTTTTAGATTTTAATTTATTAAAGCATGTGAAGTTGGCGCACTTGTTGAAGGCCAAACTGAACTTCCAAAAGGGTCGCTATTTTTAACTTATTCTTTGCATGAAGATGGCGAACTCTTATCTTATTCTTGTTGTTAACTGAAGCTATCTAAAGGGTACGCTTTAGGTCAAATTGATGAATCTAAAGCAAATTTGAAGATGGCGAACTTAAGACAAGTCTTAACTGAAGCTAAAATCGCATGATGAGTTCAACTGAAGTGTTGAAAGGGCAAACCCTAAAGCACGTCCACCTTTTGAGCTTGTTTGAGTTCTAGTTAACTATTATGAGGTCCAATGAGAAGCCAAGCGCCATTTTTAATACACGCTTGCTTTAGTGCGAATTTCTTATGATGAAATTCTATATATTTCAAGAGTGGCATCCATTATTGCATCATCTTTTGCTCTGAAAGCTTGTATTTTCTTGAGCAACCAGCAAGCTTAAGGTGATTCAGGTGTCCGTTTTCAGCATTCTTCGAAGCTACGAGCTCAGATTCTTCAGAGGAAGTCAATTCTAGACTTCATTTCCACTTTGCATGCAGGTTTTATAAAGATTCGAAGAAGAGATTTGCAGATTTTTCAGAAGCAGACAAGCAAAACTTTCTATCTTCTGTCTTATTTCTTCTATTTCAATCTTTTAGGTAATTCTCTCGCATGCCGCACCCTAAACATATTTTCGGGACCGCTCATCCGTTCTCATATTTCAGCGTTTGCAACAAGACCCACTTAGATTTTTTCGAGAAAATCGCCCCGTAGTCTTCATTCTGAAGCTCTGCGCCTTTTTCCGAGAATCTCTTTGCATGTGGGCTTGAATCACATTTTTCCGAGAATCCAGCTATCTGGGTTTGTTCAGAATTCAGCCAGGCACAAACCCATGTTCCGAATTTCTTCAAAAATTCTCCTCAGCCGGGTTATTTTAGCTCAGTTGTTTTTCAGAAAGTTCTTCAAGCATATTCGACTTTACAGTCAAAAGTCACCATTTTCAAAATGCAGTTCAATCTCATTGATTACAAGGTGAAATCAGTCCTTACACATAATTTCACCAAGACTTCAGATACGGACCTAAACCATGTTTATCCAGTGGTCAATCTGAGCAGTTTAGAAGGTGTTAGCAGCAATTCGATGAGGAATCTTGAACGTTCCGGGTTGTTGGCAGCGGCATCCATTCCTGTTTCTATCTTCGATCTTGAGTTCGTACTTGCTTGCATTAAGCATTATGACTCGTCTTCACGACAGATCAGATCGGTTGATGGAAGAGTGGTTTGCAGTCTCAAGCCGAAGGACATAGAAAAATGTTTTGCTATTTCTCCTCGCTCAGATAACTTTATTGTTGATCTTGAAGCTTGTGAGAAAATATGGGATGCTGATCATCAACGTTCACAGAGAAAGGTTGCTCAGAAATGGTTGACAATTCAGAAAACTAACTTGCCTAAGAAGGTTGGTCGTGGTGAATTTAAAGGAGAAGTTGCTGTTTTGATCACCTTACTCAATCGAGTTACCAGCCAGTCAGATGCTAACACTTTCCATCCATGGATGTTCTACCTGATTACCAGAATCCTTGATGGCACAGAGCGTTTTGACTGGGCTATGTTAATTAGTGATTGCTTACATCAGCAGATTTCTAACTTTCTCAAGCATCACGAGTTTCACATGATATCTTATTTGGTCTACTTGGTTGCATTTCAAGGTAGTTTCAGACTTCTTAACACCAATGGTACTCTCGGTGTTCAGCATATTCATGAGTATTATCCACAGCTAGAGTTTTCTCAGTCTGAGCAGGACTTTCGAGTGGTGAATGATCACTTTTCCATGAGAACCGTGAGGGATCTTGATGATGAGATGCATATTCGTGTTTCAGCTGAGGTCAAATCAGCAATGGAGACTTGGGCAGATTGGTTCATACAGTTTCCTACTTTCACGTACCTCCGAGTTTATGGTTATGTTGGAGAGCCTCTGATGTTGCCGAGATATCCGTCAGACAAGATTGTCTTTATGGAGTTTCTCAGGCAAATGCAGCACGTTCACTTCTTTCTCCGTAGTCGTCATAAGGCTGCGGCAAATTTTCCATTTTCATTGGGAATTTTCACATGTGATGCAGCAACATATGCCAGGCGTATGTCTACTGAGATGGAAAGGTTCAAATTCAAGCCTTATACTGAGAGACGTTCCTATGATCCTCTCGGTCATTATGCAAATCGGTTAGAGCGAGGGATTGCACATGCGCCAGCACTTGAAAACTTCTGGGCAAATTGTGAAGATAAATTTGAAGTTCGTCGTCGTCACTATTGTAGACTTACTGTGGGACAACTTTCTAATTATTTGTCAGAAGATGTTGATGGTTTGTCGGATGATGATGGAGAAGTTCTTCTCAATTCTTATGTTAAGGATCAAGTTGCTAGGCAGCCACTTCGCTCACCTGATTGGTATGCTAAGGAGAATACTTCTATTGAAGAGGTTTCCAGATCGGTGATCAAAACTAGTAAGTTGTTCTTGGAGAGCAAGCGAACGCGGAAGTCAGTTCCTGTAGCAGAGCCGCCAAAGGATTTCTCGTCATTGCCTTCTACTTCTAGAGCAAACCCCAGAGTTAAAGCCATTATCATACCTCCGGAAGGAGTTAGACTCAGTGGAAACACAGGGAAAAGAGCTACCGGTAAAAGGAAGCAGAAACAAATTGAGAGTATTCCTGAAGTTCCAGTAGAGACAGTTATCCAGACTGAGCCTCACGTTTCACTTCCTAGTTCACCTCACGTTCCGCCTATTGATATAGATTCTGAGCCCGAGCCACAAATTCAAGCAGGATCGGAGACAACTGAAACACCACAGGTTGATACATCAGGGACAGTTTCTCCACGAATTGAAAATATTGTTCAGTCTTGTTGGCTCGAGAAGTCTTTGGGAAGACAAAGGCGTGAACCGTCATATAATCTTGATTTATCTGAGTTTGGTGAGCCCTATCAGAGGAGATCAAACAAGAAGATAAAGAAGCAAGTGCATATCGAAAAGACCCCTGAATCAGAGATTGTGATAGAAGTTGCAGTGCCTCCAGAAGGTAAAAGCTTGGACGAGGTCGAAGTGGGTGATTTTACATTCACTAAGGCAAATCTTGGCAGGACCACACGAGAGACAGATGTATCTCTTCTCAAGATTGTTACCAATAATCTTGAAGAGCGTATCACGAAGGATGGAGAAGATAAGGCTTTACTCAAAACTGAAATTAGTCAACTTCGTCAATACATTTCTGATCTTGTTCATGGGAATCCAAATAGAGCACCTGTTCTTACTCGGCACACACCTGCAGAGAAACGAAAATTGGATCAGTTGGTCAGTCATGGCAGACTTTTGGATGATTGGATTGACAGTTTAGTTGCTGCTGTTGCAGAGAGCTTGGCAAAGGATAGCGTTCTTGTATCTCAGTTATCAGTTGCATGCGATGCTTTGGAGATGATCGAAGATCAAGAGAAAGTCTTCACTTGGAAAGAGCAGCACCTTCTCAGAACAAAAATATGTGAGAAAATCTCTTCTAAGTTATTTTCACTGAAGGATGACGTAGTTGGAGTGCTTGCACTTGTCAGTGGCTTCGTTGTTCAGATTCCGTGTCACTATCTTCTCGAAGATGGCACGTATGTTGAGTTGGAAAAAGTTCAAGCGGAATTCGAGAAGCTGATTTTTGACAGCCTTGAAGGTGAACCTAGGGCGCCAAAATTAGAAAATGTTTCAGTGATTGCAGCCAGTTTGAGAAAGGCAACTGAAGAATGCAAAGATGGTGTGCACACAATTACTGAAAGTGGCAAAGAACTAAAGAAGCAGACTGTTATTTTTAGCAGCATCAAAGTGCCAGATGACAGGGAGATCGATGAGTTCTTGGTCGAAGTGTTAGACCGAGTTGACATGGAGTGATCTGTCAGTTAGAACGTGCAGTTAATTTCTAGGGTTGAGTCCTGAGCAGCAGTCAACTTGACTTCCAGTCTTCAGTTCACTTGCTGACTTAACACATGCTTATCTCATCCTCGGAGTTATCAACACAGGAGTTAGGGTTAGGGTTTCCAGTTAACTGAAGGTAGTGGCCAGTTAACTTTGCTTTAAATAAGGATGTGCATGCTTGCACATTGTCCAATTAGGTTATTTGTACCAGTTAAACTGAGGGTAGTTGCCCAGTTAACTGTATAGTTTACTTCATTAGGGTTAGGGCGCATGACTTGCATGCATTGCAAGAACTGTAGTGAACTCAAGGTGATTTTAGGGTTACCTACACCTTGATGTATATAAATAAGAGCTTTTGCTCATTTGTAAATAACTTTTGCTTGAGAGAGAAATATATGCTGCGCCTACCTTGCCCTCAATATTGCTCTTTATGGCATTTGTTCATGTGTCTTCATTATTGCAATTGATTGTTATGCCACATAGGGTTTCGAAAGATTGTAATGCTGGATTCTTCCATAGTTTAGAGAAATCTGTCTTGTGAATCTTTTATTGTTATGATCGAACGTTATGCCACACAGGGTTTCGTAAGATTGCCATGATAAAACCGTTTTGTGAAGTGTTTACTATGCTGATCGAGTGTTATGCCACACAGGGTTTCATAAAGTTTTCATGGCGAATCTTCTCTTAGATTAGGAAAATCTGTTTTGTGAATCTTTTGTCATTACGATTGAGTGTTATGCCACATAGGGTTTCACAAAGATTTTGATGATAAAAGCTGTTTGTGAGTCTTTACTATGCTGATTGAGTGTTATGCCACATAGGGTTTCATAAGATTATCATAGCAAATTCTCAAATCTGTTTTGTGCTTAATAAACTTGTTCAGATTGAGATGATAGTTGCGCCACCTTGCCTTCAAGTAGAGAATCTGAATGCGTTTATCGTCCGATAGTCATAACCTTGCTCCGTTTCCTCTTGCTCTGTTTTCCTGAGGAGATTGGATAGATATAAGTTGTAGTTTAGTTGATTTGCGAAACCAGAGAAAACTCAGCTGCAACGTGTAAGTTCTTTCAAGAAAGCCTTGTGCCTCTAGCAGCTGAAACAAAAAGACAAGACATAGTTTTAGCTTATTTTCCTTTGCAAGTACATTTGTCAAAGCATAACGAGGGAGCTTCCCCTCCATAATTTGAAGAGCACTCATTGCGTAGTGTGCATAGGCTGTTCATAACAACTTCTACTCCAGAGGTGTTAGTTGTTACGCCAACAAGTCTAGAATTGGCTTTTATGAAGATACTCCACTTAAATGATTTCCCACGGTCCTGGTGGGACAATCCATGAGGATTTCCCAAGATCACTCCCCATCAAAACCTTTGCGGAGTTAATAAATCAATTTATATCACAATACCTACAACATCCAACAACACCGTGATAACCATGCTTGATCTTGTAAAGGTAGCCAAAAGTGGGGAATCTTCACCACGCTTTTGCAAAGATGGAGAAGATTGTTTGCACGATATTCCCGTCCTATTCCTGAAAAGGAAAAGATGGATATCTTCATCAATAGCCTAGATCAAGAATTAAGTTATAGGCTTAATCTTCATTGTCCTTGTAACTTTGAAAAATTGATTGAAAACGCAATCACCATTGAAGGGGCCTTGGTCAAAAGAGGAGTGATAAAACTTGATAATCCAAGTTCATTCAACCATAACAACAATGATAAAACAAGGTTTTGGAACAAAAATAAAAATGTTGTCAATGATGGTATAGTGGATGCAAACAATCTACGAACAAGACCATCTATCTTCAACCTATCAAGTGCTCCACAAAACAACCAACAAGGAAATACCAACCAACAAGGAAACAACAATCAACAAGGACAAAACTCCAATCAAGAAAGCATGACCAATCAAAACAAGGATAATCGTGGTAATTTCAATAACAATCTTGGTAATACCCAAACATCAAGTGTCCCAAGACCTCGATTCTTTTCAAATCGACTGAATTTTACCACTTTGGGTCAATCTCTTGAGTCTGCTCTCAAGGAGCTTCTCGATAGTAAGGTTATCACCTTACCACCACAAAGAGATTATGAGCCACGAGTCAAACCACCATCATGGAATGACTCGTATTATTGCAATTATCATCAATGTAAAGGTCATAGAACAAATAACTGTCAAGCCTTGTGAAATCTAGTACAAGATTTAATTGACAATGGCACCATCACAATTGAAGGACATCATACCAATGACGACCATCAAGCATTCAAAGATCCTTTACCAAACTATCAAAAGGGGGAAACATCAAATACCAAAGCGAAAAGAATAAATAAAGTTGAAGACAACATAATCTGCCACATCTATGTAGATGATCAACGGGTTAATGTTATTAAAATCAAGGAAAAACAAGAATATCAACAGGTTAATGTGACTACGAGAGGACAAGAAAAATTTGTCCTAAAAGGAAGTTCATCTAAGGCAGCTATTCCTCCTCCAAGTCATTATAATCTAGTTGATCAATTGAGAAAAACATTAGCTCAAATTTCCATCCTTGAACTTCTCAAAATATCTCCCGTACACAAGAATATTTTAGAAGAAGCTCTTGTAAACACAACCGTAGACACTGATCTGGATGTAAACAAATTTCAAGCCATGGTGGGACATTTGTCTTCCCCAACTTGTCTTTCATTCTCCGAAAAAGATGATGCCTCCATGACACATCTGCATAATTCATCACTTTATCTTGAAGTCATGATCCATAAACACCGAATCAGACATGTCTTGATAGATGGAGGAGTTGGTTTAAACATTTGTACCTTAAAGCTAATACATGCCTTAGGAATATCAGAAAATTCCATTGATCCACGAAGAAAAATAACTATCAAGGCATATGATGATGAAGAAAGAGCTTCTAAAGGACTAATAATGCTACCTATCAGAGTGGGACCTATTGTGAAAAATACCTTTTATCAGGTTCTAGATCGTGATCTTTCCTATAACATACTTTTGGGTCACCCATGGATTCATGATATGCAGGCAGTACCATCAACGTATCATCAATACCTCAAGTTTCTGTATGAGGGACAGGAAATAACCATACAAGCTGATTACAATAGCACCCAAACTTGTTCAAATCTTCGAGCAACTCAAGACGCCTTTGTGCAGCACAATAGGGAGGCTCTTACTGCTTCTTCTAATCTACAAGGTCAATTGCAAGAATTGACAAAGAATCTTGACACCAAGCTACATTTAAAAGACAAAGGAGTAGGCGAATATTCGCTATGCCTTTCTAGCTTACCTCCTTCTCCGAGGTCACAAGGTCAGTTGACCCTATCAAATCAAAAGATCGCAACAGCCCCTACATCCCAAGCTTATGTGCCAATCACAAAGTTTGATGGACAATTCATTAAAGCTAACACCACTAAGGAAGAAGCCGAAGATAGGGACATCCTAAGCTGGCTATACAAAGATAAAGATGAATCTGTCTTGCACATCAAGTTACCTACTAACCAATATGGCAAAGGGTATACTATCATGCAAAGAATGGGCTATGAAGGAAATGGTCCTATAGGAAAAAGAAAAGAAGGAATCATTGAGCCAATTCAACCTATTTCAATACATCCAAAATATAAAACAGGATTTGGATACGGTAAGGATACAAAAGAGTCAACTTCACAGCAAGCACAGCAAACTCATGAAGGAGAATCAATTTCAGATAAATCCCATGAAGATGTCACTCTACAAAAAATTTATGGATCAGTTTTCCAATTGTAGAACAGTTCAGACACTAATTCTAATGAATACGAATGGAATGATGTCTCTGATGATACATTCTTAACAGAGAAAAGGGTGGATGTCATACACAAATTTGCACCCACGTTCTTACAAGGGGAGGGCTCTAGGCCTCCACTTGATTATGTTTTACAAAGCGAACATGACTCAAGTGAGGACGATTAAGATTTTAACGAGTTTGATAATCGACAGGAGAATACCATTATAGACATTTTCCATCATGAAAATGACAACTATGTCATGACTTTGACCAATCAAGACCTTACCCAACCTAATGATCCCATACCTTTAGTCTATCTAGAACTTATTGATTGGGACAACGATGCACCTATCGATATCCTTACATTTCATGATGATGAGGATATTGTAAATTTCCTTTGTTCATCTAATCAAGAAAACAAGTGTTCCATCGAAGAATCTCATACTCAATATTTTGATAGGGAGGGTGTCAAGTATCTTAGCTGCAAAATAAATGAAATAAAAGATGGATCTATCGGTGAAAACTGAAAAACGGCAGTGGTAGATCACAACAAGAGAAAAATAAAGAGTGAATCCGATGGTGAAAACCTTTTTGAGGAACTGAAGGATGAGAAACTTGACACTCTTCCCAAACATTATCAAGAAAGATCTTCTGTTTTGATTGAGCCCACAGAATCAATCAACATAAGTACAACAGAGCAGCCAAAAATCTTGCAACTTGCAGCATCATTAACAGTGGAAGAAGTACTGAAATTCATAGAGTTCTTGAAGGAGAATCAAATCAATTTCACTTGGTCATATGCCGATATGCCAGGGTTAGATCCTAATCTAATAATGCATCATTTATCTATAAACATAGGGGAAAAACTTGTGAAGCAAAAACTTAGAAAAATGCATCCACATGTTGCATTATTGGTTAAAGAAGAGTTAAAGAAACTTTTAGATGTTGGATTCAATCGGTCTATTGACTATGCATAATGGATCTCCAATATTGTACATGTTTCAAAGCCAGATGGAAGGATTAGAATTTGTACAGATTTTAGAGATTCGAACAAAGCATGTCTTAAAGATGACTTCCCTTTGCCAAACATAGATATGATTGTTGATTTAACCGCTGGGCCATGCAATGTATCTATTAATGGATGGATTTTCGTGATACAACCGAGGAAAAGATTGCACCGTGAGGATCAAGATAAAACAGCCGCTCACTTGTCCTTGTGGGTACCCTATTGTTGGAATGTCATACACGGGCTTAAGAATGTAGGATAATTACCAAATGACCAAATTCATTTTCTATGACATGATGCACACCTTCGGAAGACTCATGGGATGGCACTCATTGGCAAAAATCCAACACAAGAGGTAGGGCGACAATCTCTTTGAGATCTTACCTTTTATCGTATCGGGAATGTTCAAATGTTCGAATTAATCCAAAGAAATGTGTCTCTGGCTGCTAAATCTGGAAACCCCTGATACATTGTTTCAGAAAAGGGCATAGAGGTTGGATCCGTGAAAAGTATGCTTCTTCATAATGGACATGCCTTTCACCATGAAAATATCACGTACTTTGATCGCAAGGACTCAATTACAACCAATGAGGTTTATATCTTTAACCGGCAAACAAAGCTTAATACTACTAACATCTTGCCAGATAAAATGTCCCATTCCAAATGGGGAGGAAAAGTGTGAAGCTAAAAGTAATTTAATCGTATCGCTAATATCTCATGAATACACTAGTCCTAATTCCACCTCAATTCCGTGAAAGCCAGCCTTCATACTTTATATATTTCAGCAAATGTAAGTATCTGGGGTGTTAATTGTGCTAATGAGGGTTCTCTACGTGAAAGAACGAGCCATATACTATATCAGCAGAACTTTAACAAGTCATGAACTAAACCACACTTTCATTAAAAAAGCTTGCCTAGCAGTAGTGTTTGCTTCCCAAAATTTTTGCCACTATATGTTGGCTCATATAGTTCAGCTGATAACCAAAATCGATCCACTAAAATACCTCTTAAGCAAAGCTACCTTAACAGGAAGACTTGCAAAATGGGTAATGATCTTAAGTGAGTTTGGCATTCACTATGTAGATCGAAGAGCTATAAAAGGACACGCCATAAAGGTATCAATCGCCGGGGCTATAATCTTTACAAGAAGAAAACCAATGCACATTGAATTTCCTCGATGTAGACGCTTCACAGCTAGAAATACCAAGAAATCATGGACATTGTAATTTGATGGATCTTACACCTAACATGTAGCTTTAGGGGCGTGAATTCTTTTATCGCATCTGCTGATACCCATCCCAAAAATCATATCGGGTTGATGTTTCCGCACAAATAACATAGCCGAATATGAAGCATTGCCTCATAGGAAATGAAGATAGCATTGACCGGGCAGATACAGAAGCTGTGTCTTTTGAATTTCGCGGATTCACAACTTGTCATTAATCAAATCAATGATGATTATCATACTAAAAGATTATAGTTGCTACCTTACAAGAACATGGTGGATGATTTAAAAGTATTTTGTGGCAATCAAGTTTTCACAGTCCCAAGGATTGATAATAAAGCTCCAAATGCAATGGCTACAATTGCTTCCTTGTTACAATTATCAGAAAATCAAAAATGGTATGAATTCTTGGTGGAACAATTGTTTTCTCCTGCCTATGATAATCCAAAGACCCAAGTCATATGCCATTTAACTGGTTCTGATTCACCTTTATATGGCAAGATTTATACCTACCTGAAAAATAATATCTTACCTCCGGACTTATCCCGAAACTAAAAAAGGAATTTCATATGCCAATCATCTCATTATACCTTGATCGTCGATATCCTTTACCGACGTGGTCTTGATGGTATGCTTCTTCAATGTCTTGAACGTGACGAATTTGAACAAGCCTTACAAGAGGTTCATGGTGGTATTTGTGGAACTCATTCAAGTAGTTTAACCTTAGCCAAGAAACTTGTTAGAATGGGATATTATTGGCCTACCATGGAGAGAGAATCTTTTACTTTTGTCAAGAAGTGTTCTAAATGCCAGATCCATGGGAATCTTATTCATGCACCTGCACAAGAACTACAGCCTTTCACTCTGACATGCCTTTTTCTTAGTGGGGACTAGATCTTGTTGGAAAAATTCATCCTTCATCCTCAAATGGGCATAAATTCATCATCACGGCTATAGTATATTTTACAAAATGGATCAAAGTTGTTCCTTTAATGATAGTGACCGGTAAACAAATATCTTCATTTATCCTGAATTACGTCATCTACCGATATGGAATTCCTAATTCTATCATCACTGATAATGGGAGGCCTTTCAAGAATTGGGATGTTGACAAACTTTGTGAAATATTTCACATCCAACACAGGTTCTCTACACCTTACTATCCATAAGGAAATGGTCAAGCAGAAGCTTCAAACAAAACAATCTTGAAGATTTTGAAGAAGATGGTAAATGATGTCGGTCGTGATTGGCATGTCCAGTTAAATCCAGCTTTGTGGGCATACAGAACCAGCATTCACACACCAACAAGGGCTACCCCATATGCCTTGGTATATGGAGCAGAAGCAATATTACCATTAGAGGTTGAAATACCTTTGCTTAGGGTTTCACTCAAAGGATTGATAAATGATGAAGACTACCGAGTATCTCATTTGCAAGAGCTAGAACTGTTAGATGAAAGACGTCAACATGTAGCTGATCATTTGAAGCGTTATCAACAAGTTATGTCCCATAGTTACAATCATAGAGTTAAACCATGGAAATTTCAAGTAGGTGATTTAGTCTTGAAAGAAAATCCATGCAATCAACAAGACAGAGAAAAGAAAGGAAAATTTGAACCAAATTGGCTTGGTCCATTTTTCATCATTGCAACATACGGTTCTGGAGCATATCAGTTATCTACATCAGAAGGGGACCTATTTGAAGAGCCAATCAACAACATTCATTTGAAGAAGTTCTATGTCTAAATCATCAAATCAGAAAAAGTCCTAAAAAAGTACATAAAAATCAGAAAAAGTCCTGAAAAAATACATAAAAATTAGAAAAAAAAACAAAATAAAACAAAAAACACAAAAACAAAAAAAAAATCATATGATTTAAAAAAGTGCAATAAAA
>VDFB02233226.1:0-17307 GCA_007258455.2 Sequoia sempervirens | reverse complement strand
TACCCTAGAAGGAAAACCTTTTGATGAACCCATCAATGTCATCCACCTCAAAAGGTTCTATACCTAAATCAATTGAGTTATCCCACCATATCAAAATTTAGAAAAATACAAAAAAAAATAGAACAAGCAAAAAATTATATAATATAATAGCAAAGAGAAATAAGTCATCCTATGGTGAAAACCACCCTTGGTGGCTTCTTGGACAAATGAATGTGGTGAAAACCTAGCAACAGGTTCCTTACATAAGTGGTTGTTCCATTATCCTACTCGTCCTCATCTAATTTTGGTGGTCAATCCATCCAACTATCACTATCTCAAATTAAGTTCTCACTACATGCTAGTTTTTTATGAAACACTAAATTTCTCAATAAATTTCCATCCCTCCACCCATCCTCTCTATCCATCTCCATATCACCAATCTCTATTATGATTCCCTTTCTATTTCCAACTTTGGAATGTGCAAATGTGTAATGATTTTCATCTAGTTAGGTTTGGTTTTTTGTTGATTTATGTACTAAGGTTTTACCCATACTCCACCTATCATCCATCTATTTAATCATTTTCATCATCATTTAGTTGCAGTAAGTTTTTTATAATCTATTATTCTAAGCATTTTTAATCATTTTCATCATCACTTAGTTGCATTAAGTTGTTTATAATTTTGTTTTGATATTTGGGGAAAAGCGGATTTTGAAGGGATCCAAAACCCTTTACAACAAGAAAGGCCAGGCTGCAAAAAATACAGCCTGCAGCCAACAAAAAGCCAGCACCCAAACAAAACTCATCAAGATTTACAAATAGCACTTTTCTTGTGGGAGCGAAGAGTCATGTCGAAAGAAGGCCGTGAAGATTTATTTTTTTTACCCTTGACTGTAATCCATCCTTCTTCCACCTGCGCAGCCAAACTATGCCAGACATTCTTAATATTTTCATGGCGATCAAAGCCATCAACCTTATGCTTGGGGTTGTCCTCAAGACTGCATTGGAAAGAAAGTGACTTCCCAGGAAAGCTGTCGGGGAGAACAACCGAAGCTCTTTATAATTTTGTTTATTCTAAACATATTTAATCATTTTCATAATCATTTATTTGCATTGTTAGATGAAATTCTGCTTTGATAAAAGGGGATAAACGGGTTTTTACGTATCCAAACCATGAATACGTGAAAAGACCAAAACAGAGGTCCAAAAAACAAAAAAACTGCCAGAGAGAATAAAACCAGCATCAGCAGGCAGCAACAAAAAGCCTCAAAGAGACCAACAGACAGCCAGCAAACAAAAGAAGCAGGGCCCGACCACCACTAATTCATAGAGTTCAAGAGCTCGTCCGCAACCTCTACCAAGTCCGCCATTTCCTGAACCCCCTCCATAAAGATCTGAGCCATACTAGGGGTAGTCTGGGCTTTCCTTTTCGTGCTAGATCTGGTGCGTTTGGATATTCCAGCTTCCTCGTCCTGGTCTTTCTCCTGATCAAGGTCGACAATCAGAGCTCTCTTCTGGGTTTTCTCCAGTCTTTCAGACATAGCCTTAATGATAACAGTGTTATGTTTGGCAATTCTACAATTTTGCTCGGCAATCTTTTTCAAGGTTCCTTTGATTTTTTCAAGATCATTTTCGATGGTACTGTCCTTTTGAGGAATATCCTTCATATTGTTGTTCTTCTCCGCTTCGAGCTGAATAAGCCCAGCGACTTTAACTTCAATTTCCCCCAGCTTGCTATGAAGAGACAAATTTTTTGTTTTCAGCTTACTTATCTCATGAAAGACCCATTTGGCAGAATTGAACTGGTCCTGGGAGTAGCTTTTGGCATTACCAACAAAGTCAAAAGGGGGGTCACTTTCAGGATTGACCCCAAAAAACACCGACTGGGCCTCTCTGGGCCAAATTTCTCCCTGCTGAATATTCGGGCATGGTTCTCAAGACTAGCCTCCTACTGCCTTAGCGTAAACAACAGGAGCCACTCCGTTAGGAAACAAAGCTTACAACCGTGGAGCTGTGAGCAAGCCAAATTCGGCATTAGGTTAGTGTGGCCAGAGGTAGAAACAAAGCAGGCACCAGAAGGTTCAGGGGAGCGACCAGAGGGAGAAGGGGGGGCAAAGGAGGCGAAGGGCTCTGGACACAGTCGGGGGAAGCTTTGTTTTCAGAAATGCTAGGCTCAGTATCATCTTCGTCAAGCTCCAACGGAGCTAGAAGGTTAGGAAGGGCGGGCATATTCTGAAAGTGCTCAAAAATGAGTCTTAAAAGACCCGTGTGAAGAATCGGGTATCTTTTAGGGCTTCTTCTATGATCAGAAAAGTTGTTTCTCAGAGAACAGGGCAAGAAGAAGGGGATAGAGACACGCACCTTATGCCAGAAGTGATTAAGCAGCACGAAGTGATATCCATAAACCCTAGTGAAGCGATCGTCGAGCGTGATGTACTCCATGATAACCCATAGCACTTTTCTCCACAAAGCTTTTATAGTGTCCACTTCATAGTAACTATTAGTCATCTTGACCATATTTTGTTTCTCCGTTTCAGATTTGGGAAACCTCAACAAAGCTTCGTCAGAGAATTTCCTGTCTCTAAAGAATTTGTGCTCTTCCATCAGAATTCTCGTGACCTCCACAATCAGGGCTTCATCAATTTGAACTTTCCTCCCAAAAAGGAGAACCTCCCCATTATTCTAGTTCTTCTCAAAGAAATCTGTAATATCCTCCTTAGGGCCATGGAGTTTCTCAATGAATAGAAGTAATCCACCCCTTCTAATTTTACTCCAAGCTTTGGCATTCTTGGTGTGTGATTCAAAGCTGGTAGGCTCCACCCTCTTCCGTTCCCCACCCATTTTAGTAGTGTTAGTTCGAATACTGTTACAGATAGAAGTCTTGTTCCAGAAAGTTCCTTTGCTTCTCAGGACCCACAAAGTGTGCCAAAGAAGATAATTTATCATCCAAATCCACTCAGCCCCATTATATCTTCGGATATTGCTATTCATGATTCGTACCTTACTCATTATGACAAGACGCCGCCTTTTTTCCGTTCACCGTATCGAACTCCAATAGAGCTTGAACATTGGAGTGGAGTTTGGTCTTTTTATTCCACGTAAGGAATTTGTCACTCTTAACTCCCTCATTGGCAAAAAAAATCAGCAACCGCGTTCGCCTCACAGTAAGCATGAGTTATTTTTATCTTTTCGAAGTTACTAAGGCCTTAGAATCATCAATCCAATTTTTATCGACCATGCAAGCTGGGATCTGCCACAAAGGCTATCAATAATATTTTTTGAGTCACCTTCAAGCCATAGATTTTTGCATTTAATTCCCACAGCCAAGTTGATTATGTAATAAGCCCCTGCCGCTTCTGCCACGTGATTGGTTTGGACCCCCAAAGGAGAGGCAACAACTCCCATAAAGTTACCTGCCGAATCCCTTAAGACCCCTCCACACCCAACCTTTCCTGGGTTTCCTTTGGCCGCACCATCGAAGTTGGCTTTAGCCCATCCTTCCATAGGAAAACTCTAGCAAACTCCATCCCTAGATTTTTTGGTAGAATTAGGGGCAATGGAGATATCCCAACTAATTCTCCATTCCCTAGAAATCAGGCTATCAAAAGGGGAGCAAACCACAGTATCAATCTTATCTTCCCTGAAGGGGACAATAGAAAAATTTTCCTTGATCATTCTAAGAATTCTCTCAAACACAATTTCCTCTGAAGACTCCTTATCCCCGAAGATCTGGTTGTTTCTCTCTTTCCAAATTCCCCAAGTCATATGGGGGAACGAGAAGGCCCAAAGTTTTTTAATAAAGGGGTTGAAAGAGGGGGGTTTCCATTGAACAAAAAAATCCTCAACTGACTCCAGAGGGGCCTAAGAGAAATGCCAGCATTTTAGAAGTTTGTCCCAAACCAAGGAGGAGAAAGGACAATGAATAAAGAGGTGATTAGCCGATTCAGCATTGCTTTTGCAGAGGTAGCATCTATTGGGGATCAGAAATCCTCTTTTCCTAAGATTATCCACAGTAAGAACTTTGTTTTGCAACAAGGACCAGAAAAAATATTAACCTTAGGAAGGAGATGCTTAGTCCAGGCTTGTGAACATAGGGGGGAGGGTTAAAAGCCTGGGAAATCCTGGAAAAGGCAGAAGAGACAGAAAAGCACCCAGATGGCTCGTATCTCCAAATAAGTCTATCCTCCTGATTAAAGCAAAGTCTGACGGCATTCAAGGAGGAGTAAACAGGGATCAACATAGGATTAATCAAGGGGAGATTGATCCACTTACCATCCCGCCAATAGTCTTTAACAAAAAGGCCAAAGGTATCTTTACAAAAATCAACCCATCTACTGAGATTCCCATCCTGAGACAATGGTTCATCACGCAGCCAACAATTGAATCCCAAAATCTAACCTTGATTACATTGCGAACATGCCATTTCAATCCCAGTTTAACCACCTTTATCCCATCAGACATGTAGTTCCAGCAACTTGATCCTTTCAGGAGATTGAGATTTTCAATAAGATCTTTGAGGGAGTTATTGTTCTGTAGATACTTGCTTTTGATTATATCACTCCATTCACCAGAGGAAGAAAAAAGTCTCCATATCTGTTTAGCTAGGAGCGATTTATTCAACAATCTAATTCTTCTTAGCCCCAGGCCTCCTTCCTTTTTAGATCTGCAAACCAAATCCCATCCAACAAGAGGCATTCTTTTTCTTTCTTCAACTCCAGACCAAAGGAATCTCTTTTGAATCTTCTTAATGGTTTCAACATATTTGGAGGGGATTTTAAAAAGACTGAGAGCATAGATGGGGAGATTCTGCAAGGAGGCTTTAAGAAGCTGGAGTTTTCCAGCCTAGCTTAGGCGAGTACCTTTCCAACCTAAGAGTTTTTTCCCAAATCTATCAACTAGAGAGATCTAGAAAGTGTCTAGAGGTTTTGAACAAAGGGGCAACCCCAGATAAGTAGCAGGAAGGGACTCAATCTTACGACCAAGAATTCTAGCAATCTTTCTTTGTCTATGCAAAGGAGTGTTAAAGAAGAACAACAAACTTTTTTTCTTATTTATTACCTGACCAGAAGCTCTACCATAGGTATCCAACAGTTTCTTCATCTCTTTAGCTTCTGAGACAGCAGACCATCCCATAAGCAAAGTGTCATCCACGAACTGTTGATGAGAGCATATCAAATTATTTGATGAAGGTTTAAGCCCCATAATAGATCTTTGAGCAACCAATTTACTCATGTTTCTACCTAACACTTCAGCCATAATCGTGAAAATGATAGGAGAAATGGGATCACCCTGTCTTAACCCTATAGAACTCCGGAAGAAGGTAGAAGGGGAACCATCAATTAGAACCACCACAGAAGCAGAGGAAATGAGTTGTTCAATGAGCTGAAAAACCCTCTCATTGAAACCAAAGGATTTTAAGATCTTAAACAGGAAATTCCAATCCACCCTGTCATAAGCCTTTGAAATGTCAAGCTTAAGAAGAAAACCTTCCGATTTAGAGACTAGGAGGGAATGAACATTCTCATGAGCATGGACAATAGAGTCAAGTATTTGTCTTCTAGGCACAAATCCATTCTGTTGAGGGGCAATAATAGAGGGCAAAATAATAAGCAGCCTAGAGGTAAGCACCTTCGAAATAATTTTATAAAAGGAATTACAGAGACTAATGGGTCTAAAACCTTCAAAATCCTGCACACCAGGCTTTTTGGGGATAAGGACCAAGAAAGTGGCATTTAACTCCTTCAACAGATTTCTAGAACGGAAGAACTCTTTCACTGCCTTCTCAACATCCTCCCTGACAATGTCCCAAAACCAATGGAAGAAAAGTAATGGGAAGCCATCAGGACCAGGCGCTTTGCTTCCTTCAAAAGAAAAAAATAGTTTTTTTAATTTCCTCACTGGTGGGTATAGCTGTTAACATTTCATTATCTCTAGAATTAACAATACTGGGGATAGCCTCCAGCAGCTGATTTTGATCATCTACATCAATGTCCTCTTTCTCAGACAAGAGATTCGAGAAGAAAAGAACAACTTCTCTTCTAATCTCCTCCTCCTCCTCATAAGTTCTACCATCAACCACAATCTTAGAAATTTGAACTCATAGCATTTTGTAATATTGAGCCTCCCTACTCACCTCTACTAGTAGCAAGGCTAGCTCTGTCAACTCAAATCCACTTTGTTTCCTCACCATGTCCCTCTCCCAGTGATACATATCCCTATCTCCTTGCAAATTTTCCCTCTCTAGAGCCAAAGCATCTCATGCCAACCTCAAGCTATCTCACTTAGTTATGATTGTCATGAGATCCCCTTATATCATGCTCAACTTCCCTTGTAATCTATCACTCTCCTCTTATATGTTGTCTCACTCAGTCATGATTATCGTGAGACCCCCTATATCTACTCCAACTACCCTTGCAATTCCTCAGTGGGGTAACACCCTCCAAGGGTGGCATGTTGTGTGATCTCTAGGCCTTTGTGTCTATGTCCATCCTCCCCTCTACCCTCATTTCTCACCATCGTGACCTCCTCCTCCATAATCTCCTCATAGATAATGTCCTCTTCCTCTCTCCTTTGTCTTTCCCTCCTGGCTTCCTATACAACCACCTACATCCTGCCTATTGTTTTTGGTTGTTGGTCCCTATACCATCAATGTGGGTCTATGTTGCACCAACCATGCTAAATATCTATATGTTGTCTTAGGATCATACACCCTACCGTACATATCCCATAGCACCTCCTCCACTATGTTCTAGGATTGTGTTGTTATGTGAGGGGCTATCTATGGCCTCCACTCCCCAATCCCCCTTAACAACCCTGCAAAACCTATGAGACCCCTCAGGCATATCTTGCTTCACACCAAACTAGCATGTCAACCTATCTGGTTAATATTTCTCTATTAGGTACAAATGTACCTCCTAATGATGTAGCACATGCTAAACATTTAATGTGATACATCTTGATCCTCCTCCCACCCATTGTTAGCCCTATCTAGTCTCTAGATGATATCATAATCTAGTTATATACCAAGCTCTATGCCTCCCAGTACTGAAGCCCTCCTCGCTAGCTGAAGATGACACTCATCTGGTGCTTGATCCACCCTTTGTCCTATCGATTGGATCACTATAATGTTCTCCCACATCCACACCTATAACAAGGTGATGTGGGTGAGGCTCTACCCACCTCAATAAAATACTAGGTGTATATCCTTGTATAGTTATGTATGTACGCATGGTCCCCACACATATCACCTCTACTAATCTATCATCTTAGCTACCACCTCTCCCAAGGTCAAACTGTAAATTTCTTACTTTGATTGGGCAGTAGCATCTCATTGATCAATCCACATGGGTTTAGTGCCACTCCTAGCACTTGATGCATTTTATATGTCGAATGCTCTTCCTCAAGTGGTGACATTTGTTTGCTAGAAGAGTCTCTCCAAGAGTGTGGGCATCACCACACTTGACCCTAACACCCTTGGTCCTTCGATTAGTAACTTGAGGATCATCCATACGTTATCTAGTATGACTATCATCTCCCCCATCAAGAGATGGACTATGCTAGTGTGTGACCACCATCACTCCACTAGGGCACTCAGTAATGGTCAATGGGCTTGACTGACTAGAATCCATGCTACATAGCCAATACTACACGCATCTAGGTAAACCCAATCATCCTCATTAAAACATGATACCAGTTGCAGCACTGTCGATCTCCTCTCTCAAGTCTTTAGACTAGAGAACACCTGCATTCATCACACCTACCATGTCAATATTTTGCATCAAACCTACTTTTATGTCTTTTCAACTTCTTTTTTCTCTCTTATGACTTAAGAATATTTTCCCCTCCATAAAGCACATCCACCCTTTCTTCCCCATATCAGTCCTTTTGGATGGATCCGTCCATCTATTTGTGGATCTTCCCCTTTGGAGTGGAACCACACATCCCCCAATGGATTTGTACCCCTTTGGAGCAAAACTACCCTTCCCCCAACGGATGTGCCCCTATTTTAGCAAATCAGCCCTAGAATTGGTGCATCTTCCTATTTGGGGTGCATTCGCCTATCTAGGGTACAACCACCCCTCTTTCAATGCATGCACCCCAATTTGGCAATCCTCCCTTTCCTCACATACTCACCCCTCTATCAGAGGATTCACCTAATCAGGTTGGGTAGATCTTCAAAAAAAATCTATTTATAATGAATGTGAAATGGAAGGTATAGAGAAAGTTTGGGTGGGTGTACCTAGTCACCTCATTCCCCTCATTGTCCTTCCACCCTCACTTTGTCTCCTTGATGCACCGCTACTATTATGTGATCCATTTTCCCCCGCACTCTCTTCTCAATTCTTTACTCAATCTCTTAGATGCTTGGGTTAAATTAATAGTAATTACCCCTCTAGTTACTATTTATACTACCCTAATCGCTTATTTTCCTTTCATTTCTTCCTTGCACCTCTGTTTTCTTTTGTTCATTCACCCTTCCCCATTTTCCCCTGCAAATCATCTTTTGGGTCCTTTTCACCTTTTGAGATACTTCCTAAGCCCCTTTTCTCCCTAACACCCTCTCAAGGGGGCATCATCTATCTACATTATTTTTATTTTACCTCCTCAACACTAGGGAATCTTATCATCTGGTCACCTTTCCACATTATTTTTTTACCTCCTTGGCACTAGGGCATCTTATCATCTAGTCCTTTCTTTGTGTTAGTTATATTTTATTTTTCTTTGAAAAAACTTACTTTAATAATATTTTGAATAGAGAAAAAATGTAGACACCTAAAATTATGGTATCTTTTGGGTCCTTTTCACCTTTTGAGATACCATCTCCCTCTCAATCTCTCTCATTGTGACACTTATCACAATCTTCAAGCTTGAGAGATCATCTACCTCACACCTCTTATGATGCCACTTGGCAAAATCTCATGAGGTGAGATGTCTCACCCATTTCTAACCCTTGATTTTCATCAAATGATTCAAGCCCTCCATTCCTATTCCATTCAACACATGAAGCTAAAAACTTAGTCATTTTCATTCATCACACAACTTTGAGCAATTTAGCATTTTTATGCTGCTGAAATCAAGAAAGCACACATCCAAAATAATGGTCTTGGGAAAATCTACACATTGAGGACTTCGATTTTATATATGTGAATTTCATTGAAATTCACCAAGTTTTGAGTCCTCTTAGGCTAATCTAATTGTTGCATTGTTTTGAGTATTTTTGAGAAATTTCATTGTTGTTTTTGTTCTATTTTAGCACACATTTTCATTGCACACAATTCTATTCTCTTTTTCTAGCAATGGATTACAATGGATGATTTTTTCTATTTTGGTTTTAGTTCCTCCCTTCTTGTTCACATTTCTTATTATTTTTCTCTTATTAATGCATGGCTACCTTTATATTTTTCACCACCTTTATTTTTTTATTTGGACTTTAGGCTTTCGTATGATTGAATAAAATATATTTTTTACTTTATCAAATAAATTAAAAAATTAATATAATGTAAATAGCAAATTTGATGGTTAAAGTATATTAAAATAAGTGTTGGAATTTAACTTGTTAAGATGTTTGAACTTTTTATGCTAGTTTCTCCAAAATGGTTGTTTCCATTTCAATTTATTTACATAATTGTGGATTTGATTCTTAGAAGTGTAGGCTTGAACCTACACACATAACTAAACTATAAATCAAAATATGATATATTAGACTATGGATTGTTGGTATTCACTTTCCTTGATTTTAAATATCTAAATGTTCATAAGGCCAAACGGTCTCTAGGAACATCTTTTAGCATTATGTTGAATTATTTGCATCAATTTCTTAATGAAACCCCTAACAAACTAGCTTTATATGAATCCAAGAAAAGGGTCTATAGACAACAAGAAAGCATATAATGCTCCTAGGATAAGGTCACAAGAAAATTTTAAAAAATAAAATGTCCTTTTAGATCTTTGACCTAAATATTTTCTTCATAATTCAAGATGATTTCAAAATGAATGAATGAATGTCTTTGAATATGACAACCAAACTTGAACAAATCAATAGAAATGTATTCTAGGTTAGTTCATAATGACAATTAGGAAGGAATTAGTAAATTTTATTTTTTTAAATTCAAGGTTCAAATCCATTATTATAGGAATTTGCATGGTTAGGGAGAAAATATGTAGCAAACGGCTTTACTTGAAGGTACTTTTGTTTGAAGTTTATTCCACATAATTATATATTTTAATATTTTTTGGGTCATGGAAAGTACCTTCATTCCTTGATATACCTTCAAATAAATTAACCTTCATTTGAAAGTCCTTAGAATGAAAGTATTTAGATGGACCTCTCCACTTTGGTTTTCATTTTTTTTCTTTCTTTATTTTTAAAACCTTGAGTTGAACAAGAAAATGGAATCAACATGATAGGATAATTTACAAGATCATAGCCCTTAAAGTAGGATTTTCAAAATGTATAATTTTTTATATATTTAATTTGATTATTATATTTATTTTCTATTTTCTAGCGAACATAGGTTTTTCACTAAACATCAAGATCTTTATTTCACACACATGGAAAAAATAAGAAAATAAAGAAAATGTTTGAAAAATATATGTGCACTATTTATTGATGTCATTTTTCAACCAATAAAAGGTTAATATAGATATATATAGAAAAATTATGCATTATAGAGTAAACCTATTTCTAAATTATAATTAATCTCACTTCCATAATTAATAAAAAATAGAATATAAAACAAAAAAAGATTAAAAAATATCTACACATTGTCTAAACTATCTAAACTGATGCCCTATCTAAGTCAATGTCATATCTAAACTATCTAAACTAATGTTGTATGTATGTGTGTACATGTATGTATGTATGTATACGTCTATGTATGTATTTGTGTTTGTTTGTATGCATATATACACATGTATATTATCTTTTACATTTTTAGCATGTATTTACGTACTTTTGAAGGTGACTTCCACATAAATATGGCCTTTAACTAGTATCCTCACTTGTTGTTCATTCCCCATTAGCCTATGCTATTGAAGATCTTATATTTAGATTAAAAAATATTTTTTTTCCAAACAATAGGTAGGCTATTTAATGATACAAAATCTAAGAATTGTTAATTTTATTCCTTTCATGTGTATGTTTAGTAGTCCACTTTCTAATGAATGAATATTACTTCCTAATTATAGACAAAAACCCCCATCTTTATTTGTGGGAAAGGGGCTCCTATCACACAAATTGCCTTCAAGCACTATAATTGTGGGATAGCCAACCTAAATTAGGGGGAGTTATAGCCCACAAATAGCCTTTCAACATTCTAGTGTGAGAAGGGATGTTGACCAAGGGCATGTTACATATAGAACGTCTCTATTGTGTGTGAGAGAGAGAGAGAATGTATATATAGACACAGAAACATACATACATACATACATACATACATATACACACATATATACATATACATATGCATACATATACACATACATACATATATACATCCATATAAATTCTACATTTTAAATGATAGAATCATTTTAAGAATTTAATTGTAATTATAGCTAAAATGATTAAATAGATGATATGATCATCAATTCAGACTTCAATTGAATTATGTTAAAAATTTAATAAAAAAATTTAATTAATATCTATTTATAAAAAAAATCTTAAAAAATATTTAAAAATATATAAAATAATATAAAACAAAAAAAAAATATTAATAATGATAAACAATACTATACTTTTATATGAAAATCTAAAAAATATAATATTCAATGCCACTTTAGATTGTCCCCAATGTGAAGGGAGCGCGTGCTACTTCTAGTTTCTTCCTAACGCCGACTACCAAGAACTTATTTGAGCTGATGACGTGGAAAGGTTTGTATGCGAAGTGGTAAGCTCAACAACATTCTTGAGAAAAATATCAAGGAAAGTTAGGAGGCGACACGTGTTTAATAAAGTATCATTTTTTAAGTTGTTCCCAACAGCACAAAAACTATCTTCATCCCAATATTAAAAACGAAGATATCCTAGTAGCTAACCAAACGAACACAAATTACAGCATTGGCTTATGTTCATGTTAGTGATGGCTAATTATTTACTATTTTTTTGGATAAGTGCAAAGTTGTACAACTGTCACACAATTATATTAAAAAACAGTTTTGATTTTATTAATAGAATGTGAAAATTTGTACTTATTTTAATAGTAGATCTTTTATTTCGCTAATAGATCATTTTTAAGATGCATTTTCTTTGTAACTCTCAAAATTTTGTTTCTTCTCAATTGTCAAAAATAATTTTGGTTGTCTAAAAATAATCATTTTGTTTATCTTGGCATGCACCAAGTAAATAGTAGTTATAAAAATTTCATTCCAATAACTTGTTTATAATAATTGGAACTAAAAAGTTATTGTAAGAACAAGAGCAAAGTTTGTTTAGAGGGTTATTGTTATAGTAGAATAAATAAACATAGTTATTCACATGAATTCATCAATTTCTTTGTTATTGTTGTGATTTTTCTACTTGATAAACCTTACATCTAGTAGAATTCTAATTCAAGTGATTGCAAGATCTCAAAGAATAACTACTATTTCTTTTGTTACAAAGATATAATATCTAATTGTTGTTATTAGTTTTATTAATGGTAGGAGAACTCGAGTTTATTTGTGTTGCAATGTGATTGTTATGATGACAGTGTTTGTGGATTTTGTTGCAAAGAAAAGGAATCCAATTTTTCTTTTACTATGGCCACTGGTTTTATATTGGTGGGGGTGTCCTATATCACAATTGATGTTTTTTTAATCTCGTACTGTGTTTTTATTGTATATTTTACACTAGCTCTTGGATTGACTATTAGTGTGTAATATTTGATAACTTTTTAGCCTTAACTATCTTGTAAGGATGCATAAGGTTAGTCTAGTTATGTCTTTTATTTTATAGATAGTTTTTGCTTTGGAAGGATTATTAATGTTATTGATAGCTTTTTAGGAAATAAGAGGACCTTCCACAATATGTGTATATAAAGTTGTAATAATTGACATGGGTTTTTGGCCTTGGCTATCTTGTCATGATGGCTAAGGTTAGCCTACTTTTTTTAGTTTGCAAGATATTTTTTAAACTAGTGGGACTATTGATTTCATTAGTTAGCTTATAAGGAAATAAGGGGACATTCCTATGTGGATATGCATTTATATGTATATATGTAAATGTTCTTTTATATATCGTAATAAAATAAAATTTATTTAGAAAATGTGTTTATTGTACTTTTGAATGGTTGTTATAGGCCAAGATTTGGGAGATCTATTTTTATTGTTGGTTATTATAGATGAGTTTTTTTCTATATTATGGATGGATATTTTAAAAAAAAAATTGTGTGTGGGTGTATTTTATTGTGTTGCTATTGAGATCGTGTATTTGTGCATTTTATTTTACTTGTATTTAGTTGTGAGGCCTTTTCTTGAGTACAACTAATACAACCCCAATTTTCTATGATGAAATTCATTAATTAATAATTGGATAGGATGAAATCAATAAATAATGCAACCCTAATTATCATATGGTGATATCATGGGCTATTTAGGTAAACCCTGTGAGAATTATCCCTCTTGTTTTAACCACCAAGACATGAATAGGTTCAAGCAGTGAGTTTAATAATATTTCACTAAATCATTATAATAGGAGTTTGGTAAATCTTATATAGTGGTGCACATTTGTAAATTGGTATGAACATTGAGGTTAAAGGATCGTGTGATGTATCCATAAACTACCCAATGGTATATTATAAATCTAAGATTAACTAAGTGTGCATTGTTGGATCATCAAATATCACATATCTAGTTAGCTAAGCAGTATTAGCTTTATGATTGAAATGGATTGTGGTTCATAAAACACTAGTATGGGACATTGTTGATGATTATAGGATCAATGCGGTTACGTGTGTGTAAAGGTGAATTGCACAAGGTGACATTAGATGAATTTATAATGAAAGGATTTAACCTAGAATATCTAAATGGGTAATTAGGGTATATTAATGTTGTTCGATTTTATGAGGATTAAAGAAAATGTATCTCATTATGTTTTTCTTAATCACGATATTTTGCTTAATCATGAAGGTTGATATAAATGACTTAATAGTAGATTTTGATTTGGTGATATAGTATAATAATTAGAGATTCTTTGTTATTATATATTTGAACAATCTTATATTAAAAGGGTAAAATTTGAGAATGCAATGGTAGATGAGATGTAATGAATATGATAAGCTAGAATACTTAGATGTTTATTTGGAATTAAGTAATATTGTTTATACGTATTAAATGAAATATGCCTTATGAAATTGAGAAGCTATGAATCTTGAAAATTAGGTTTAACTAGGAATTAGAGAGATTGATTAATCTTAATATCATGAAATTGGTGTTATTAGGATTGAGTTGTGAATATATGTACATGGGTATGGCTTATTTATGTTGCTTTGATTATGATAATTATCGAGCATATTAACATGTTTCTTTGAGTGCACAAGTATAACTCCATGACCTATGGAATCTAAGATCTCTTGGGAACCCTATGTAATTTAGCCACATAAAACCAAGACTATAGTCCATATGGAGGGACTATAGTCTCATTTGTAATGTGTTTTATTTGTAATGTCATGCGTGAATGATTGTGATGTATTTAATTTATAAAGATAGTTTTTTATGTTAAATTTTGTATTTATATTTGATTTAATGTGACTCCTAGGATGCAAGTTGGCATCCAAGGTGGAAAATTCCGGATGCCTTCTTTGATGGGGTTTTTGAGGGGCTCTAAAAGCTTATTTTTAATTATTTTCTTAGTTTTTGGGACCTTAGGGTAAGCACCTATGGGTAAGGGTCCCTTTTCACCCCAAACTTGGTCAAAGACTTTGATTTGACCCCTCTTAATGACCCATCAAGAGGAGGGACGAAAATCAAGTCTTGAGGTGAGCAAGGGATGACTTGTCTTGTCTCAATCCTATTCCCCTAAGTTCATTAATGGATTTTGGGAAGCTCACAAAGGACTCACATGTGTGAGCCTCCTTTGTAAGAGACCATGGGAAGAGTGCCCAAGTACACTCCCCATCTCCCAAGAAGTGTTCACATGTATGTGTGAGCACTTGTGGGAGAATGTGTTTGAGGGAGGAATGAGGGAGTGACAAGTGTAAATCCCTCATTCATGGAACTCAAGTTAGGTTTTTTGCTCATTTTGGAAATGAGAAAAGGGACTTCTTTTCTTTTTACTTCTTATTTTTGGATTTGACGAGGCTTTGGCTACTTGAATATTTTGGAGGATGAGCTATTGTTTTTGGTTTTGGGAAGGGCTTTGCATGGAGTTGGAATTGAAGAATATTTCAACCCATTCACCCCAAATTTGAAGAAGCTCAAGGAGGTAGGCCTTCTGGGCTCCTTGACTATTTTGTAAGTTATGTGAATATAGTTAGATTTTATGGGTAGTGTTTCATTATCAAGGTTATATTTTTCTTCTTTGTTTATGATTGAAATTGGGATGGGATACTAGGGATAAACTCACCCTTATTGGCAGAGCATCCCTAGTTTATATGTAAGGAAAGCAGAGGTGCGGAAGCAACTTTCCTAACATCAAAACCACAGGGAAGAATGCAAACAGTACTTTTAATTTCAAATTACAATCCAATTAAGACACACATGAAAGATTTACAGAAAAAAAATACACAAAGACAATGAACAATAGATTTACTTGGGAAAACCCTTTAAGGAAAAAACCCACCACACCAAGCTGAATCTCTTTGTATTTTAGTAACAAATAATTACATACAATGCAAAGATACAACTCTCTGGAATATGTCCACAGTAGCTTCATTCACTATTTAATCTCTTACAGAAATGCTCTCAACAATCCGATGATTTTAAACTCAAAATCGATCCCTTAAATCTTATCACATTCTGATTTTTATCTTCTATTCATCCTCATCCGCCATTACCCATCATAGAAAAATTTCCTTTCGAGCGTTGATTTTTCCTTGCATGTAGTTCAGCTCCAACATCGCAACTATTACAAAAATCCAACCACCAACCATTTGAATTTCGCTTCCTCTGATTGGTCCACAAGATTCCACATAGGATAGTCATCAAACGGTCAAGGGCATTCAACCTGTGTTGGCATGTCGGTGAGACACTAACCGTGTCTCCCCAATTCCAACACAGCTAGCATTCGATATCGGCGTAGGTTCCAACAGTCGGCAAGACAATATAACGAACGCCATGAGTCATACTGAAACCACTGACATCCATTTCGTTCCTATCAGTAAGAGTTTTCTCATCGTCAAGACTCATACTGATGCTCACAAGTCACAACGACCTCTACCTTGCCATCGGAAAGACTACCACAGTTCGCCAAGACCTCATATCGAAGTCTTTGAGTCATGCCGATGTGAGTATTCCATTCGGTGAGACAATCATCTTTCGCCAAGACATCACACCGAGCTCTCAACATGTCATCCCAAAGACCTTTTACTATCGGCGAGACTCTTCAAGTTGCCAAGACTTCATACCAAAGTCTTTTGTCACCGCGAAGACACCAAGTATATCCACGTTGGCGAGACCTTCATCAATCGCTGGGACTTCATACCGAAACAAAAGTGTTACACCGATGACCATAAACAATCGGCGAGACATCACACATTGGTAAGACTTCTTACCGAGCCACCATAGGTTATCCCGATGACTATAAACAATTAGCGAGACAACCCCCCATCGCTAAGACTTCATATTGAAGCAAATGGGTTACACCGATGACTTCAATCACTGTAGGTCTCCCTGACATCCGCTAGGCACCTGATAACAAACATTTGTATCTCTGTTGGTGAGACATTCCATATCGGTGAGACTACATACCAACAATAGACCCTTCGGCCAAGTCTCCCCGATAACTGCGAGTGTATAACCATCAGTAAGAGAACCAACTGTCGACAAGAGATCTTACCGAGTCTCCATGTCATAGTGATAGGTTCATTCGGCAAGACTAAAGCATTGTCTCAGCGACTTGAACATTTCAAAGGGATTCAAAACAGCTAGTCGGCCAGACATCAATAATGTCACACCAACTTTTCCCTTCAGGAGTTACATGCCAGTAAGAATTGAGGCACCTATTCCAACAATCTCCCACTTGACAAAGATTTTACTGACACCTCCAGAGCATAATCAAACTACTAAAATTCATGGGCCAAGAGGCCCATCAAACTGGCACACCACCTGTACTTGTTTGTGCTCATAGGCCTCGTCAATGCATCTGCAACATTCTCTAGAGTATCCACTTTCTCAAAGAGACATTCCATCCTC
>VDFB02233222.1:0-11551 GCA_007258455.2 Sequoia sempervirens | reverse complement strand
GTGGGTTTTGATATTCTCTATAGTGTGAGTTAATCCTCATCGTGGTTTTTCCCTCATTGGGTTTTCCACATAAATTTGGTGTTATTTGTTTGTGCACTTGCATTTGATGGTTAATCACTTAATTAGTTTGTGTTAGTTTTGGTAATTGAATTAAAGGTTATAATTTGTGATAACTGATTCACCCCCCTCTCAATTGTCCTATCCAATAATTGGTATCAGAGCTTGGTTCCTTGGTGAAGAGCTTAATTGCTTGAGGAAGGTTCAAGATGAATAACAAAATGGTCTTTGATTATCTGAAGTTTGATGGAACTAACTATAGTATTTGGAAAGTACTAATCGAAGAATATCTAGAGTATTGTAGATTTGATGTTGAGAAAGCTTACAAGAATCCCTACGCTCCTCCTGCAAATGGTCTAAGTACACCTAAGAAAATTAAAGCACATGAAGTGAATAACAAGGAAAAGTTCATCTTGACAAATAGTTTGGTACATTCCGAGTTGATTAAGGTTCAGAATTTGAAGACAACTAAGGAAGTTTGGGATGCTTTAGAAAGAACGCATGATGGTGATGAAAGGGTAAAAGAAGCAAAATTATAGAATTTGGAAACACAGTTTAATCTTTTACATATGACCGAAGATGAGAATGTTAAAGCTTATGTAAAGAGATTGGATGAGGTAGTGGCTGGAATGCGATCTCTTGGCACTACTATAGATGAAACCAGAATTGTAAAGAAAATTCTCATAACTCTTCGCGAAGCTTATAGTGAAAAGGTGAGTGCTATTGAGCAGACTATATATTACAAGACATGTATTAAGGATATGTTGTTAGGATTCTTGATATCTTATGAAATGAGGAAGCCAAATCTAAGAAGTGGAGGCAAGACAAAAATTGCTTTTAAAGCTACAAAAAATGAAGATCTAGATGAAGAGAACTTTGAAGAAATCAAGGCTAACTTTGTAAGAAGATTGAGAAAAGGCTCTGGTAAGTATGAAGGTAAATTTCCCTTTAAATTCTTTAGTTGTGGAGAGATTGGTCACTATATACAAAGTGTCCAGAAAGAGCTAAAAAGAATAAACAAAGATATGAGAAAGAAAGGAAAGGAAAGAAGATTAACAGAGCTTGCTATGTTAATGAGAATGCTAGTATTTCATATGAAGATTTAGAATATGAAGGTCCAGATGACGATGAATGCTTGTTCTTGGAGATTAAAGATGAACCTACTTCTACTAATTCAAAAAGATAGTCAAAGGAAAATCCTTCAAAGAAGAAGAAAGAGAAAGAGAAAGAGGAGAAGGAGAAAAATGAAGGTACAGTTATCTCTGCCCTACATGCTAAACAAGAAAAGAATTTTTGGGTAGTTGGGTAGTTGATAGTGGCTATTCACATCACATGATTGGTGACAAGAGTAAGTTTGTGAAACCTAAAAAATATAATGGAGGTCTGGTTATGTTTGGAGATGATACTGGTGCTAAAATCAGTGGGATAGGTTCAATAATTTTTGATGGCAAGCATCATACCGGCGATGTCTACTATGTTAAGGGTTTAAGGCATAATCTATTTAACATTGGTCAAATTTGCAGAAAGGGATATGATCTTGTGTTTAAGGATGAGAAGTGTGAGATCCAAAACTTTGATTGCTACAGGACATAAATCTAAAGGGAATATTTATCAGCTTAAAGGTGATGATGGACGATGTTTTATGACTCAGATAAATGACAATTGGTTATAGCACAAGAGAATGTGTCACATGAATTTTGATAAATTGGAAAGGATTAGTACTATTCAAGCCATGAGTGATCTACTGAGAATCACAAATCCTGTAAATACTATCTACAAAAATTGCCAATTCGAGAAACAAACAAGAAACCATTACATATTAAAGGAACAATCTACTACTAGATTGCTTGATATGGTTCATACAAATCTTTGTGGTCCTATGAGAATGTGAAGCATACTTGGTGAAAGAGGTGGTGAATTCACCTCCCATGAGTTCAATATGTTTTGAGAAGTGAATGGAATAAAGAGACAATTATCTACTCTGAGAACTCCTCAACATAATGGAGTTGTTGAAAGAAAAAATAGAACAGTTCAAGAAGATGCTAGGTCAATGATCATTAAAGTCAAATTATCAAAAGTTTACTAGAAAGAAGCTATTCACACTGTTATGTATGTATTCAATTGAGTTCAAGAAATAACAAATAGTACGAAGACTCCCTATGAGCTATGGCATGGAAGAATTCCTACATATTTCAAGGTATTCAGAAGCAAATGCTACATCGGAAGAGATGAGGAAACTTTAAGAAAGTTTGATGCAAGAAGTGATGAAGGAATATTTCTTGGTTACTCTACTAAAAGAAAGGCATACAAATGTTTCAACAAAATATTAGGAAGATTGTGGAAAGCTCAAATGTGAAGGTTGATGAAACAATGAAGAATTCTATTCATATTGATGGATATGTGTCTGATGATCATGGTTGTGCAAGAATAGAAGAAATTGAAGAAGAACAGGATAGAGATGAGCAAAAAGAGTGGAATGAAAGAGAAGAAGATGCTTTGGTAATGTCCCCTAGAACACCGAAATATGTATAGAGGAATCATTCAGAAAGTTGGATTATTGGAGACAAGATAAAAGGTGTGTTGACTAGAAGCAAAGCTACTGCTGAAGTAAATTTATGTTTACTCTCTGAAATTGAGTTGAAATCAGTAAGAGAAGCCTATAAGGATGAACATTGGAAGGAAGCAATGAAAGAATATTTTTTGTAGATTGAAAAGAATAAAACTTGGGAATTGGTTCTAAGACCAGTAGACAAAAATATCATTGGATCAAAATGGGTATTCAAAAAAAAGCTAAATGAGAATGAGAAAGTTGTCAGAAACAAAGCAAGGTTTGTATGTAGACATCCAAATTTGATCGCTCCCATACGATCAAATTCGGCTCTTTATTCATCAATTTCGTCAATATTAATTTATTCAATTAATATTGCATTTTTTGCCTAAAGTCCTTAAAATATTTAATTTAAACAATTAAATGCTTTACCTTTCACCTTTTTTCCTCTCTAAATTAAATAAATACATCAATTTATTTAATTTAGTCATTTTAACCTTTTTGATTAAAATCAATTTAAAATTCTTTCATTTTCTCTCTCCTTGTCACATCCTCCATAATCCCTCTATAATTTGGATTAATCTAATTAATTCATGATTAGGATGTGCATCCTCTTAATCAAAGATTAATGTCACATCCTCCTACATTTTCCACTTGCTTCTAATCTCTCATTAATTATTCTAATCAGGTATTTGCACAACCTTAATCAAAGTCATTAGCCACATTTAGCATCCCTTTTTAGTCAACCTTTTCATTTTCCTTTCTTGGCATTGACCCTCTTTCCCATGTGAATTTTTAATTCACATTTATTCAGATTCTCCTCTTCCTATGTAGTTTTTTAATTCCATTCTACATCATCTCAAAGGCTTCTAGAACCTTGGACTTGTCTATCATCCACATGTGACCAAGTCCTACCTTTTTGGAGCCCCCTTTTATCCTCTAGGTCATCTTATGAATGTGAATTTTTAATTCACATTTATTTATCCAACCACCTTTCATTTTCCCATGTAGATTTTTGAGGAATTCCAAATTCCTCAAATGTCCCCTCACTCTCACTTGGGGACCAAGAAATTCCTTTTTGAGGAAATCTTCTCCTCCCAAAGATTGCTTGGAGAATTGCTTGTCCTTCCTCCACCTCATGTACCTTTTTGGCCACCTCACACTTACACCTCATCTCCTCTTAGCCACTTCACCATCCATGTAGGTGTGAGGGGCTTGGATCCTCAACCCACATAGCCTTCATCTTGACCTTGAATGAATCTCAACTTACGTTGAATTCTCTAGAGGGGAATTCAAATTCTTTATAAATCCCCTCCTCCGAGGGTGCTGAGACTTCATGCTGCCGTTTCTCTGTGAGAACATGTCTTTAGCCATCCATCTAGTCATTTTGCATTATCAATCTTGCATCTAGTAACATCAAAAGCCATCTAAGGAGCATACAAATTCATCTAAATCAAAGGCCAACCAAGGAGTCTTCAACAAGGAAAGTATAATCGATTTGCATTTTATTTCATCTATTTTCCTTGTTTTATCACTCTTTAGGCTAATCATTGAAGTGTTCTTAATGTTTTATCATTTGCATTTTAAGATATTTTGCACATTAAAATAGGGTAAAATTCCAAGATTTACCACCGCAGTATGTAAAGGCTACTCACAACTGAAAGGTATAGATTTTCAAGAAACCTTTGCCTTGGTAGAAAGAATGGAAGCTATAAGGATGTTCTTGGCATTAGTTGCTTATAAAGATTTCAAAGTCTATCAAATGGATGTCAAGTCAGCATTTTGAATGGTGAGCTAGATGAAGAGGTTTGCATGGAACAACCAAAAGGATTTCAGTTAACAGATCAACTAGATATGGTGTGCAGATTGAAGAAAGCTTTATATGGACTGAAGCAAGCCCCTAGAGCCTGGTATGCAAGGTTAGATAGGTATTTGAATCAGCAAGGATTTAACTAAGGTACAAAAAATAGTAATTTGTATTTCAAGAATGAGAATGACAAAATCTTGATTGTAGTGGTCTATGTTGATGACATTATCTTTGGAGGAAATGAAAAGATGAGCAAGATGTTTGCGGAAGAAATGCATAAAGAATTTGAAATGTCTATGTTTGGCGAGATGAATTTATTTCTTGGGCTATAGATTAATTAAACAGATAAAGGAATTTTCATTGCACAATCTAAGTATGTGAGAGAAATGTTGAGAAAATTTGGTATGGACGGTTCCAAACTAGTAAGTACTCCTGTGGTGACTGGATGCAAGTTGGGAAAAGATGATGATTCACCTAAGACTGATTAGAGCAAGTATAGATCTATGATTGGTGGACTACTGTATTTGACTACTACTAGACTGGATATTATGCATGTGGTTTGTCTTGTGGCTAGATTTTAAGAAGATTCGAAGGAAACACATGTTCCTATAGTTCAATGAATATTCAAATATTTAAAAGGCACTCTGAATTATGGATTATGGTATCCTAAAGATACTGATTTTACACTCAGTGCTTATAAAGATGCAAATTGGGCTGGAAGTATAGATGACAGGAAAAGTACAAGTGATGGTGCATTCTTTATTGGATGTAGATTAGTGGCATGGTTGAGTAAGAAGCAAGATTCATTCTCTTCGTCTACTACTGAAGCTGAGTATATTACTACTACATCATGTTGTACACAAGTGTTATGGATGAAACAGACATGAAATATATCATAGTGCTACATGATGATCCTATTCCTATTTTCTATGATAACACAAGTGTAATTAACATTTTGAAGAATCTTGTGATGCACTCAAGAATGAAGCATATATCTATCAAGTATAATTTCTTAAGAGAGAAGGTTATGGAGAATAAAGTAAAACTTGAGTATGTTTCAACAAAAGATCAAATTGTGGATATATTTACAAAGGCTCTTCCTAAAGATACTTTTGAGTATCTCCAGGATAAGCTAGGGGTTATTTCCCCTCCTTTTATAAACTAAGATGCATTTGGAGATGCATCAGTCCAGTGAATTCATGATTCTATCTTTTGGACTGATGTTTGTTGGTGGCTACCCTCAAGGGGAGTAGGCAGATTTTCTAAAGTGTTGTCATTATGAGTTTTTTTTTCATGTCAAAGGAAGTTTCAATGGACATATCTTTTTCCTTTTCCATTGATGTCAAAGGGGGAGAGAGAGCATGTGAAAAGTTAATAAGAAAAAGCAGGTAATGAGGAAGACGATCTTCTAAAAGGGGAGAAGCAAAAAAAATCTTGAGAAGTATTTTCAAAATAGGTATGGTGCCTTTGATGGTTTTTCACATCATGTGTTGCCATTAATGACAAAGGGGGAGATTGTTGCAAAAATGGAAAAGGAATGAAGTGTTTTCATTGATTTCAACCGGTCAACTGGTTATGTCAATTGGTCAGCTGGTTATCTACTAGTTACTGTTGTATATGTCGAGGATATTGAGAAAATTGTATTAAAAGAAGGTTGTTGGTTCTAGTGCTTGTGAACTGTGTTTTGTTGTGTGTTGATTGAAGTTTGGGAGAATTTTTGTTGGTCTGGATTTCTCTTTGATGAAATATTATGGCATATGGTTCAAGAGTTGTGTTGCCCTGGTTCTATTGAAGTTTCTTTTGGCATTTGGATGTATTGAGTTTAACTAATCTATGTGTTTTACACTGGTATGGTCGACCGTGTGTCAAGCACTACTTTTGAAGCTAATGAAGCATGTTGGATCTATTATGGATCCTAGTAAAGCATGTGTTTGGGTAGCCCTCATTCTAATTCCACCCTAGGATGTTTAGCACCGACCTAATTTGAAATTTGAAGTTGGATGGCTGACTTTGTATCTTTTCAAGGTTGGAGATAGTATAAATATAGAATGTGATAGTGATGAAAATTGTACATAAGAAAAGAAGGAAGATAAGTGAAAGAGTAGATGTGACCTTGATGCTATTCTTGAGGTGTGTGAGTTAAGTGTGTGGTTGTTCAGTGTGAATCTTAACGCCGAGTTTCCAGATGCAATGAGTAAAAGGCAAACCCTATCATTCATGTGAGTTGATCAGTGATTGTGGTGGAATCTTTGTTGCATTGGGATTGTATTCTCTTTGTAACAAGTCTTCTTTTTATCTCTATGGAAGTGATCCCTTCGATTTGTAGCCCTATGGACAGTGAGTCCAGATAGTGAGTCCTTATTTCAGGCAGTGAGCCTTTTTGTAATTGGTTTTGATATTCTCTATAGTGTGAGTTAATCCTCACTGTGATTTTTCCCTCATTGGGTTTTCCATGTAAATTTGGTGTTATTGTGTTTGTGCACTTGCATTTGATGGTTAATCACTTAATCATTTTATGTGTTAGTTCTAGTAATTGAATTAAAGGTTATAATCTGTGACAACTGATTCACCCCCACTCTCAGTTGTCCTATCCAACAAGGTACGTGATCTTGAGAATGCAAAACAAGAAGTTGTTAATATTGAAGATGACTTTATTTTATCTGAGGTATGGAAGAAAGACAAAATTGAAAGGTGTGCACAAAATTGTGTGGTTCAAAAGCATAAAATCCCAAAGTTTCAAAAGACGAATTCATCAAATCTTTTACACCCTTCAGCTGAGTGTTCCAATCTCATGATTTTCAATCAATTTTTTTTTCAAAAAAATGAAGTGATTCTCCTAGTGATGAAGAAAATTACTCTTCCTATAGGCAAACATCATGTACAACATCTTTTGTTTTAGCTGTAAAAAATAATGAGGATGTATCTGATGATATAAGTAGTCCAAAATCAAACAAAAATGAACAATTGTTGATGCCTCTATGTGTTCCAGAAATTAAAACTTTTCAGATTTGAAAGTTTTGATATAAACTTATCAAATGATTCAGCCAATATGAAGGTAGAGGATCAAGTTTTAGAAGAGAAAAACATAAACCAGTTACCAAAAATGGAAGCCTTCATCTTTGAAGATGTCAACATACATTATGCAACTGAAGGTGAAATTAAAAATTAGCTTCAAAAGGTAACTAAATCATCAAACACCTTTTCTTCTTGTTTTTAACCTTAATATGAAGTGTTTAATTTTACTAATGAAATTCTTGAAGGCAAGGTAGCAGACAATGAGGTAATTAATCATCCAATTTTTTAATCTTTTCATTTTGAAGAGAATATTAAACAAGATTCCAATTTTTTAGACCCATCATTCGAGTCGATATGTGGCATAGATAAAAAAGAAGAAGAAATTGTGGCAGATGAATTGACATTTGAATCTAATAAGTTTGGTGATGTGCATACTGCAAATTGGTCCCACAATTTTAAACAATGCAATTACTTCCACATGAGGTACTCAATAAGTTGCTTTACCTCATGATTTTTTATGTGGATTGTCCAATTTGAGGGTTGGTATATTTTTGTTTAGAAAATCAAATGCAAAGCAATATTAAATCCGATGTTGTACAAGCAGATTTTTGTAGCCATATATAGACCAATGATGATATGAGTCATTTTATTACCAAAGTATACAATGAGGAATGGATTTTTGAGCATAAGACTTTGTCTAGAATTTTTTTACAGAATGTTGGTCTTACCCTTTGGGTGAAAGCAGTTGCAAGTTGTGAGTTGGTTGTGCACACACTTCTCATTCACCAAACATTATTTCGCACTGGTAGTTATTTCTCTCAGCCTGTAAATGGATTTGCATGATCATTTTGGAGCCTATTTGAGGTAGGATCTTCCTACAATGTACATATTAGGAGTTTTTGTTGTGCTAGTAGTTTAGGTGTTTTTCTTTCTTTGTCTGGTTTTTGTCTTATGCTTGCTCCTTTTTCCCTCATGTTCTTTGACTCTGTAGCCCAATGGATAAGGCACTGGTCCTTACCTAATATTCTAGAGTTCTCTACATTCTTGTAGAAAATTCAGTCCCCAATCAGAGCCTTTGTTGTCCTATTACCTAGTTTACACCTCAAGCTTAGTCAAGCAGAAGCATTTATGTTACCGAATTATCCATACAAGGGTCAAATGGGATCTCTTCATGAAGGTTTTTCATGCTAGGTTCCCTCTTGAACAATTTCTGCCCACATTTTCACCATGTTGCATCGGTTGTTCCCTTAGTTTTTGCATTCTCTATATCCTGGTTCCTATCGGCATAGGTCTGTGAATGTTTCCCCAACTTAGGTTATGTTTTCTACATCAGATGAGTCTATGTTTCCTATCAGCAGGACTCATCCAATGTCATGGCGATCAAAGGGCTTCTGCATACTTCATTCGGAAAAATGCTTCGTTTGTTTTGGCCACCGTGGGGTTTCTATTGGCATATGTTTTCATCGTCGGGGTTGTGTCTTACCGATTTTATCATCTCTCCCCGACTAAGGTATATGGTGATTCATCAGCGGAGCCTTATTCTATTGGCAAAGGGTCTCAGCGAAGTCTTCTTGTTTCATTCACTGGAGGAGCAGAATATATCATATCGGAAGGAATTTAAGTTTTCACGGGGATGTCATGGTGACTTTTCTTTATCTTACCGACAATGTGCAAGATGGTCGTATATCATATCGACATGAGTTCATTTTTGTCTTGTCGATCAGTGGCAGAGGGATTTACTCATCGGCGTAATTTGGGGTGATCACCGTAAGGTCTCGGTGATTGACCTTTGGTCTCGCTGATGGAAGACATGAAGGCTCCTAGTTGGCGTAACAACTTCCTTGTCTTGGCAAATCTCAATGTATGAGGCCTTTCAGCATAACATATATAGTCTATGAGAGGTCTCTCCAATGGGTGAAAGCTATAGCGACATAATTGTAATAGATAGACTCATCAGTGGGGAATGCATTAGGTCTCAGCAACCCATGAACTGGCAAGGTCTTTCAGAATAATGGGGTGCATTCTGTATAGTGTCTTGCCAATAGTAGGATGTCACAGCAATGGAAAATAGATGGGCTTGTTGGCAAGATAAAGCAAGGGTCTTGGCGACTAAAGGATTTCTATTCGACGGAGGTTATTTTATCGACATAGAGTCTAGCGAAGTGGAGATATCTCCGATAAATAAGATGGTCAAGCGGATGATGTTGGTTTGGTGATAGGTCTATTGGCGGGAGAACGCGCCCGGAGATAGGGAGTTCCCCGCCAAGATAGACCATCGGCGGAGGTCTTGCCGACTTGGTAAGATATTGCCGAAGGCCATAGGAAGCTTGATCCTAGTGGAGAGGAATGAACTTGGGGTAAACAAATGGAGCTCGACATAGAGTCTTGGCAAACAAAGACAGTCTTGCCGACTACAAGGAGACCTCACAAACATAAAGGTGCCCACCATGAATATCACCAAACAGGTAGGTCTTCGACATAACATAATGAGCTCGGGGTAACCTCTTTCTGACTAGAATGAGTCAGGCTGAAAGAAAAGAAGTCGGCCAAGGGTTCATACCTTGGCGTATGTCTTGCCGAGATGCATTTCCATTGAAAGGACTTTTGACCAACTGTAGGGCTGCGTGGCTTTCACTCGGCCAATCAGAGAGATATAAGGATAAACTGTGGCAGTCCAAAGAGCGTCGACAAGATGAAGGGTGACATGTATCTGTTGCAAGATCAGAGCATTCATGGTGCGGCCAAAGTAGCTCAACTGGACATGATGGATCAAATAAATGTGGTAGTTGAAAGAATATCTAAAGAGGACTTCTTTGAGAATGTTTCACACCGACACCAACAATAAGGACACATAGGATCTTCAGCATTAATTCAATAAAATATCAGGGGAAATCCTATCCCAAATTAGGATATTTTTTGTAAGCCCTAAGGGGTCGATGTATCAGTTTGTATATAAGGCATTTTTTCCTTTTTGTAAATAGTTCTGATTGCACACCCTGAAGAGTTAGTTATTTTCAATCAATCCTTTCTCTATCAATGTATGTTTTTCTTTAACTCAGCTGAAATCTTGAATACAACATAGAGTTTACCTTGGAAGTTTGTCTTCATGTCTATATGATTCTTATTTCTGTATCTTTCTTTTGCATATGCAAGTTTCTAACTGTGTTTTCTATAATACTATATCCATATCTTAGAGTTGTGAAATCAATCTTTCCTTCCTAAGATGTGTATGTAGACCAAACCTGTTAGGAAGACTAGCATTAAATCTGAAAGAGGTTGTTCTAAGAACAACAATTAGACTTCCAAGTGTGTTTTCTACGTTCATTTCATGATTTCTCAAACATCTTGGTGTATCAACCTAGTGTAGTCCTTTAATTTATGTACTCTTTATCCCTTTCACTTCAAAGAAGCAATAGTTTAGGTGACACCAAAGGAAGTTGACCTTCTTTGGAGGTTCATTTCAGTTATAGGTGACCCATAGCCTTGAGATGATCCCATGTTGCTCTAGAATGCTCAGTTTATTGTAAACTCTGCACAGGGTGCAATTCTAGGTGACAACAGTTTTTGGCACGCCTGGTGGGATAGAAATTTGTTTTAACTACTGGTTTGGTATGCAACCAGAGAATTATCAGGCTTTATAGAAGCCCTTTGGCATACTTGGTGACTCCACAAAGAGGAAGAACTCTAGAAGATACATGCCTTCTATAGTATATGAAAAGAGTTCGAACAAGAAGTAGCTTAGGCCCTTTTGAATACTTATAGCTATCACCACCAAGAAGATGAGACAGAGTTGAGGAAAGGCAAAGAACAACAATCATCTATTCCAGAAGAACTCAGTCCACTCCTCCACCTGCAAGATCTCATTTCGTTGCACCAACAAATCCACTTCAGATACCTCCAATGGCCACCCCGAGGAATCAACCCTTTGTTGCTTTCAATGGAGGGAGTCCTTTGAACTTGGCGCAACATAATGATATTCCAATGGCAGCCTTGAAGAGTCTGCCAATTTTTACGGGAGAAGACCAAACTACTCCCATTGAACATTTAAGAGATGTGGCTTCGTTATGCGGAGTCCATCGCATAACCAAAGAAGATGTTGCAGTAAGATTGCTAGCTGCTTCACT
>VDFB02233218.1:0-28307 GCA_007258455.2 Sequoia sempervirens | reverse complement strand
AGAACATAAAATTAAAATATAACATTATTTAAATCAACTTAACTTATCTCTCTAGAAAATGCATCCATAGGCCAAAATTCAAAATACCAACTGAACTGGCTGAAGAAAAGAGCAAACTGCACTGGAGCCAACAGGGCCACTGCCAGAAATGGAATTTACTAAAAATAGCAAATTCCTGAAGTTGCTTGGATCACCATGCATGCTATACCACTACGAAGCTCTGTGAAAACCCAGAAAGAATTTGCAATCCAATCTCCAAACTTCAAGCAACAACCTCCTCAAAAACAAGAAAACCTAATTTTCACCCTCCGAGTAGCCTACAGGTCTCCGGAGTAGGCCAACGGTCAACTGCAAGAGTCACTGCTGAGAAGGGTACATTATAGTCTGCCCTCCCCAAGATTGCTTGCCCTCAAGCAATCACAAGCCTAGATGCTGTAGAATCTCCTCATTTTCACAAGTTGCATCCTCCAAAGGCAAATTCTTCCACTTTACAAGTATTCTTTGATTGTTCTTCTCCTCAAAGAACGCTCTCTGAATTCAACGATCTCCTCAAGAACCAAAACCAACTGTCCTTCTTCATCCAAAGGAGGCAAATCTGATGAAGCAACAACATTGTGTCCAAGGGCCTTCTTGAGGCGAGAGACATGGAAGACATTGTGGACTTTGCTACTTATTGGTAGCTCCAACTCATAAGCCACCACTCCAACCTTCCTGATGACTCTGAAGGGCCCTTAGAAGCGAGGTTTGAGTTTCTCAGCTCCACTCTTCTTGAGAGTAGATTGTCTGTAGGGTAGTCATGTCCACGAAAATTATAACAGTAAGATATGGAAATACAAATAAATAAATAACATACAAATAATTGTCAAATTCCAATCATGGGTATTAAATATGATTTAAATATAATTATAATTACCGTTGTTAATATTATAATTATAAATATAATATGAATGATAAATCTGAGAATTATCAATACCAATTAATAAATAGAATGAATAAACAATGAATACCCAAATTTAAATATTATTATATGCTCAAATAAATATGGATAAAATAAATCATATTGTGAATATCATTAGAATAAGGGTGATTGTAATATAAATTAGATAACATATTTTACAAACATTAATTAGAATGAAGTTACATCGCTAAATAACAAATACAAATGGTTCATCTTGGCGGACACTACAAAGAGCCGACCATTGCTTAAGCGTCGCAACGCTCTCCTGAAAAGCCACGTCTTTAAACAGACCATAAAGGGGGAGTCTACGGAAGGAAAAGAGATATAGGACATCGAATGAAAAAAAAGAGGAATCTATTTCTGACGAGGAGTCAGACTCAGGAAGATCAAATAAATAATCGAAATAAAAGAGGATCATCATGTAGGTATTCCGCGTATACAAGGTGGACCAGAGCCAAATCTCGTGTCACAATGGACGCGCAGGGTAAATTCGTGATTTCACATGTCAAATGTCAGGGCTAACCCACGAATAAGAATATGAGATGGCGGATTAACGAGTAAGTGTAGAAGAGTGAGTACAGAGAGTGTTACGAGTAGGAGGATAGGAAAAATATATAAGTATAGCTAGAGCAATGATAGATAAATGAGGAAAGGAGAATCAAAGTGGAGGGTCATCGAATGGAGGAAAACATAACACACCAAGCACTGGAAATAAGACGACTATCTAGAGACACCCCTGTTTAGATAAGTCCGCACTTGAGATACAAGCAGGATCATAGAGATCCTCGACGATAACCTAAAGGCTTGTGAAGCAACCAGCAGCAATTTGAGGATACTACGATAGGCGACGTGCTTTACTCTCTAGCACATTAACGTTGGAACCCAAAAGATATAAGAATTAAAGTGGCGGAATAGGTACGGAGTCGAGAATATCAAATGGCAAATCTCTGAGGTACTTAACAACATAGCCAACATAAGAGTAAGTTATATAGTATATTTGATTGTAGGCTTATATACTACTTGTGTGTGGAGAAGGCAATCCGAGTAGTTTAGATAGCAAATATATTAATTATTTACCTCTCGAACACTTATAAATATATATTTAATATGTATCGAGGTAGGTTTTGAATTATAAAGGTTAACTATACTTGATAAGAAGATACACTCAGATAGGTATATTATGGTGTTAGCAAACAAGATGTACTCAAGATATAGTAGCGTATTAAGATTGGGTATAGATTAGAATGGATAATGTAGTGATGTCGGGTACAACATAATTGATAAGTGTATACTTGGTTATATATATATATATATAGGATAATATTTGTGATTATCTAATAATGATGCTTGCAGCAATTATTGAGCCTTATAGGTAATAACATATTTATTCATCCGCTACAATGATAAATGGTATAATCAAATTATGTCTATTGAACTTGCAAGATGTTAGTATCTAATGTACATAGAAAATATATTATAGAAGAATCATTCATAGTGAGTAGTGGGATGTTTGATAATTGATCTCTAAACATTCTAATGTCTCTTTGAGTAAAACTTTGAATGCAAGATTTGAGTTTAAGTGACTTGGCCAAAAAAGGGACATTACAAGTGGTATCAGAGCAACTTTCCTACCATCCTGTGAAAAGTGTATGCGAATTGACCAAAGAAGCAGGTATACTCTATAAATGCATAGAAAACACATTTTGATTTATGCAAATCAGGTATGGGTCATATCCCTCCTAGAATTGTGAGATTTTGAATAGGAAACAGTGATATTATTTTATACTTAAATATATGATGACTGGTAAGTATATAATAGGCAATTGATCAATACAATTTATGCATGATAATATATGTCTCATAAATGTTATCAGGCCACTATAATAGTGTTGCTAATATGTTATCTCAAATTAGGCAACTAACAATGGCATGATAATTAACAATGGCATGATGATCTATCATTCTATTAAAACATAGTATAAGAAGGCGACATCATTGGTTGGAGGTTTTTACAGATCAAAGTGGTAAGTATGAGGTGCGTATTTTCATAGCCCTAAATCAACAATACCTTTATATAGTTGAAAAAATAATATTTGTTAAACATGATATAAATGATTGATAAGGGATTGGTGATTGATAGATTTATAACATAAAGGACTAGTGCATGTACATGTTAAAAGATTATTAATATCTTGACGAATTCATGAATCCTCATAGCATGTTGTAAATGTGGGTGACTTGTTAATATGATAATCATTAGATGCAATTGTTTATATCATCAAAACAATCATGTAGTTGGTTAAGGGATGGAACCGATAGGTTGAGCAGATACTAGAGTCCCTTCATGGTAGACCACCCTCATTGGATGACTGCAGGTCTGCCAACGAGTGCTGAGGGGGTCACTTCCATAGGTGTTGGTTGGCCGCTCTCAGGCTGAGAAGGGAGTGCTCTAAGGGCCTCCTATGGGAATCCTTCCTCCAAACTATTGCATGGACTGTGTGTCTACCCCTTACCAAATTATCATTCTATTTCAATCAAATCATAGGAGAGGAGGATTGGACGCCTGTGAAATACCTTGCCTAAACTGCCCTGAATTTTTCAATTTGTATTGTTTGACATTTTGTCAAACATATTGTATGCAATCTGATTTCTGAATGTTGCTTGAGATTTTGAAGAAGTGTCTAATGTTTTTCAGTCTGATACTTGTAAAACAATTGTATAAAATGATAGAGCAATAAAGCTAAGCATTCTGCTATCAAACATAGCTCTTGTTTTTCCAAATCAATGAGATTCAACACATGCAAGTATTGGCTTTCAATATGTTGAACATATGAACATGGACAATGCTACAGATTTCATGGATTTCCTTGCATTTCAATAATAGTAGTGCACTAATAACATAAACATCAATGTCTGCAATAGCACTAGAAGGATAATCTTTTCACTACAACTCCCTTGCCATGCAATGGCATCACACAGCAGTAATAGAAAGGCTATAACAGCAGCCTGATATACAAAATTCTGAGTGCAACTAAAACTCTAATTCATGAACAGCAACTCATATCCTCAAATTGACATTACCCCAAACTGATACAGAGTATTTTCTAGTCATTAATGATCAGATTTCTCATTGGGGACAGACCCACAGTATAACAGCAACTTACAGACTGTTACAGAGTAATTCTTGACTATACCCAGCAACCCAGTATGCATTATTCTCATGAATCAGCCTATGATAACCATGATGAGTATTGTACCCAAACCAAATTTTTTGCTTCATCAAGGCATTTTGTATTTAAAAGTCTATATCTTGTTAAAATGTTGTAAAACAGAGTTTTGGGCAATATCAAGCATGGAGTTTTTGTCAATAGTTTGTCAGTCAAAGTCAGTTTTATTGAACAGAGCCTGAAGCAGAGACTCAGAATAGAGTTTTCACGATGGAGGAGCATCTCACGACGACGTTTCACATTGCACACGGTCATTTCAGTGATCGAGACATAGTTTTCAGTGATCAATTTATGAAGATTTTTCAAAGGAAAAGTCAGAAAGTGCAAGTATAGCCCAAGGGCGCCCAGCTTGATGAAGGTCAAGATCTTGTTTAAAATGTTCAAGCATCCAGTCAATCTCTTCAGAATCAGTCTGGCTATCCGTCGAGCTATCCAGCAAAGCTTTTCGAGACCCACAGCTCCGGCAAATAACGACAGAAGTTGAAATTCCTAAATTTCCAAATATGAGAAATTTGCTCTTTTCAGTGAAAAGCACGCCTCTAGCTTGAGGGCGCCCATCTTGGAGAGGGGGTAAATCTTGGCGTTTTTATGCATGGATACAGCCAATTTGTTCTCTAATTGGTCCGCTTTTATTCAACGAAAGATGTCAAACGAATATCCGAAGTTTCAACTCCGTGGCGTACTACTATCCAAAGATCACTTTAAAATGGAGTTTTCTTGTTTCTGAGCTTCTCCGTTTGTTCCCAGTGCAAGTACAGCCCAGGGGCGCTGGCTTAAAGGACCTTTCAGATGCCAAAATTTGCAGACAGAGTCTTCCTAACATCAGTAATACTTTAGCCTAGCTCCGCAACGCACAATCCTGCTTGTCGATCCGACGTTCTAGGTGATCGTGGCAGCTTATTCTACCTGCCAAGCACGAATTTCCTGCCAAACAACAAACAATTTTCGTATTTCACAACCAGAGGCCAGCCTTTAGGCCTATCGATGAGGTCGCTCAAGGCTCAAGTCTTCACGGCTTTGGAGCTGCACTATTTTTTCTGTATCCGACGAGTCAGCCGTCACTCTTCGATTTGGTAGACGCCAGACGCGGCAAGGTCTTTGGTGGAATGTCAAGAGGAGTGATATCTGAAAATGTATTGTCCGGGAGCAAAGAAATAAATAAAATACGACTGAGTTTTTGAGGTCTTAGAAGCAGTTTTCTTGCTTCGTCACCTCCAAAGACTTCTCTTGTGGGCCCTTCTGGCTGTCCGTTAAAACAGATAGTGCTTGAATCGGGTCATCCCAGCTCCAGTTATCAGAGGTCAAAGTAGGGTACTTGGATGAGAGTTCGACTTTCGTCAAAATGACACCAGTGCAACTAAGAGCTAGGGGCGCTTTTACTTTTGAGGCCCTTAACACAGCTTTCTGGTGTTGTGCATACAGTCGTTGGATGCAGAATATCTCCAGTCACGTAGTGAGCTTCGTTGCTTGTTAGCAGGGTTCACCATTCGCCGTCAGCAGCCGTTTGAAGTGTCAGATGGCAGTTTAGGAAAATGGTTTAAGTCTGGAACCCGTAAAGCAATTTAATCAGGGGCGCCTAATTTTTCAAGGGGTTAAACGATGGATTTTGCAGTAGTGTCTCCTAGCAGACATTTCTTCCTTGTTCAGTAGGCTTTCCGATGAATTCTCCAGATCAGTCTCAGCATCACCCGGTCATCCAGAAATCAGTGTTGAAGTTGGCCAGTCGTAACAATGTTGTCAGCTATAAAATAGGGAGTTAGTAAAAAGTGAAATAACTTGAGCAAATGGACGCCTATGAGCTCAAGAGTTGACTTTTCGGAATCGGTAAAGCTCAATGATGAATCTCAAAGCTTCAACAAAATTGTCAACTGAAGTTCAAAATATGCATAAGATGGCGATTTTCTATTTTTGGCGCTCTTGCATGATAATGAATATTTTATTATATTTATTCGAATTCGAACTTCCAGTCAGTGGCAGTGGAACTGAAAGGAACCAATCAGAGAAGGCTTCTATTTTCAGCTAAGGTTTTAAATCTTGCAGTTGTCAGATTGATGCGAATTTCATCTTCTTTAAGCATGGCACCATCTTCATTTATTATTCATAAAGCTAAAGAGAAATTCGTTTTTCTTAAGAGAAATTCAGTAAAATTCGTTTTTCTTCAAAGCAAAGGCGTATTTTCAAGAAAAATTCGTTTTTCTTCATTCACAAGGTGTATTTTCAAGGGAGATTCGTATTTTTCAAGGCAATTCATATCTTCAAAGTCAAAATTCGTTTTTCTTCAACCAAAAGGCGAATTTTAGCAAACCAAAGGCAAATTCTTCATCAACAATCATTGGCGAAGACATCAAAACATTTTATTTGCAGGTACAAGTCAGAATTATCAGCAGACTTCAGACAAGATGGCGATTTTAGCAGAAGCAGAGCACTAAAAACTTCTTTCTTCTGTCTTAAATTCTTCTATTTCTCGTCTTAAATTCTTTCGCATGTTTGAAGAATTGGCGACTTTTGGCAAAACAAATCATCTGGGTTGATTCAGAATAGCTTCCTTGAGAAAACCCATGTGCCAGAATTTTTCAGGAAAATTTACTCCAGAGCATCAGTTCTCGAGGCTCTAATTTTCTCAACTGAAAATTCCTTGCATGGTCGAGTAGAAGTCAAATTTTCACAAATCTGACATTCTGGGTTGTCTTAGAATCTTCTTCTGGACAAAACCCATATCTCAGATTTTCGCCAAAATAACTCTTTGAAGCATATTTTTAGCCTCGGCTATTTTAGTTTTTCTAGAAAAATTGTTAATATAGCCCGTGTCCAAATCAATAGGCGAGTTTTTAGAAGTACGGACACCTGTGAAAGACCAAATGGGTCTTAATTCATGATTTCGCTAGGAAAGTTTGAGACCCGATTGTATCAAGCTGCGGATGAGATAATGGCATCACCGCTAAGGCCAAAGTTATAAGTCAGTGAAATGCTAGTTTGAGTGTGCAAAGATTGCCAAGATTGCTCAAGTTGCTGCTATTCAGATGTTGATGTAGTTGACAGCCTCATTAAGGGGTTGATTGTTCGAGATCACGATCAGTAGACTTCAGTTTCCACCTCTCAGTGATAGACATTACACACAGGAGTTAACTTGGTGTTACCCTTTCAAGTTAACTAGCTGTCTCACCTCATGCATATCTATTCTGAGATTCACCTTGTTTACTTGGAGTTTTATTTAGGGTTTTTCGTTAACTGATGGTAGTCTTCCAGTTAACTTGCTTTCAATAAGGACGTGCATGCTCGCACAATTGTCCATTTTAGATTAGATGTTTCGGTTAACTGATGGTAGTTTTCCAGTTGACTGTATAGTTTACTTCATTAGGGCTTAGCAGCTAAACTTGCATGCATTGCAAGAACTATAGATGACACAAGGTGATTTTAGGGTTCCCTACACCTTGATGTATATAAATAAGAGCTTATGCTCATTTGTAAATAACTTTTGCTTGAGAGAGAAATATATGCTGCGCCTACCTTGCCCTCAATATTGCTCTTTGGTATTTGTTCATGTGTCTTCGCATTACGATGAATTGTTATGCAGCATAGGGTTTCAATGCAATTGTAATGGTGAATTCTTTCTGCTTTGTACAACTCTACCATTATGATCAATTGTTATGCCACATAGGGTTTCAAGAGATTGCGATGATAAATCTGTTTGTAAGTCTTTATCATTATGATCAAGTGTTATGCACATAGGGTTTCGTGAGATTGTGATGATAAATCTGTTTTGTAAGTTCTACTATTTTGATCAAGTGTTATGCCACATAGGGTTTCATAAGATTGTCATGGTAAATTCTTAAATCTGTTTTGTGCCCAATAAACTTGTCTAGATTGAGCTGATAGATCACCTTGCCTTCAAGTAGAGAATCTAAACTCGTTTATCGTCCGATAGTCAACCCTGCTCCATTTCCTCATGCTCTGTTTTCTTGAGGAAACTGGTAGATTTAAAGTAGTTAGCTTAGTTGGTTAATGATCTCGAAACCAGAAAATCCTTAGCTGCAACGTTCTTGGTTTTCTTAACCTTGTGCCTCTTCCAGTGAGAACAAAAGATAGGACTTAGATTACTTTTCTTTTTCATGCATTCCAGCACAACGAGGGAGCTTCCCCTCCTAATTTGAAGAGCACTCATTGCGTAGTGTACATAGCTGTCCGTACAAACCTGCACTCCAGAGGTGTTAGATTTTACACCAACAATGAGATACTTCTTAACACAAAGTGAACATCATTCCTTCACAAGAACATTATCCAAGTGAGCTGCACTAGCAATGGTAATAATGGACTTCCAAGCAACGTACACTTTAGAAATCAGTTTCAGACCCTCAAATCAACTTTCTGAGATTAAAATGCAGAACCATTTACTCATTACACAGACTCAGCATTCAACAGAAGCTCTTTGCAATTATCCGTAGTGTTTACAAGACCCAAGTTACAATTCCGATGCAATCAGGAAGTGAAACAACAGCATGGATGTTTCATACTAAGGTCATAAATCCTCAGAAATTAACTTACAGCTTAGTCACTAGGGATCTCCTTTCAACCTGAGCAAGTTCATTACAACTGCGATGGCAAATATTTGCAACATTTGAATCTGGAATAGTCCCCCAGTTTGGAATCAACTCGTCTCATCATTGGCAAGGAACCAACAGCTTCAGACAGACCCGTTTCACCTTCCACTGTCACGTCTTACCAGGAAGAACACCATGTGACTCTCATATGACCAAAATCTCTCCTTGTGACTGACACGTCATGCTTCTGGGAGCCCCACGACTTTACCATTTGAACTCACACCATTCCCATCTTCAAAAACGACCTGGATAGAAGCGACAAGTCCCTTAGGTGCCCACATTTCTGCAGCTCGAGCCCAAACGACCTTTGTATAGATTTCACGTTAGTGTTCAGAGATAAAACGATTGACTCCAAGTGGGTATCGGGCTTGCAGTAATGAACACGACCCTTCTTAAAGTGACGACCTGATGCTCACGTCCTCAGAGATGTTCTTGTTTAAAACCAATGCTCAAACTCATATTGGAAATGCAAGTCTTTTTGCACCAAGATTGCATTGAAAGTGATTAGCAACTTCAATGAAGCTTCAATGGAACGCCTGAGTGATTCTCTCAACTATTCCCAACTAGGGTTGATGATTCCACAACCGAAATGGGAGCTTTAGGGTTTTCCAAACCTCAAACCAGAAGAACTCGACCAGCCATTGCCGTGAGAAAATGTTCATCAATAGGTAATTCGAAAATGAGCTTTTAATTTCTTTATATATCTCACTTAATTTTGCCCTCAACATTATAAAGTGACTTTATAAAGTCAGATTTTAAATATTTCATCTAAGTCACTTTATCCTCATGTTTTATTAATTATTTAATATCACCTTTTAAATTAACTTGACACTTAGGCAATAATAAATAATTAAATAAACAAACTCCCTTGTTGTGCCTTTAGCCCTCAGGAATAGCATTTTGCGAGGTCGCTGCGAAGGGGACATTACAACGCCCATGAAGTAGAGCAGGTACTAGGATCTCTTCAAGGTAGGCCACCCTCTTGGATGACTGCGGGTCTACCTAGGAGGGCCAAGGGGGTCAGTACAATGGGTGTTTGTTGACTACCTTTGGGCTGAGAAGAGAGGCGTTAAGGGCATCCTTGTGTGTGGTCCACTCCTGCCCCTTTGTGAATTGGATGAGCAAAGAGATGATAACTTGGGGTGTTTTAATATCTATTTAGTTGCTTAGAAATTTATAGGTTGAATGCATGATTACATATGATTTACCAGTGATTAATATGATAAGAATGGTTTTCATGATTTCACTATGTTTGATTAATATCTTTCAAGTTAGTATTTTTATTTCATGAAGTATGATTGTACCTCATTAGTGTATATACTAGATGACCTTGGGATTGTGGAGGGGTCCACAGTGTAGTATGGGATGCACCGAATCCCCTTCCCCAACTGTCTGACAGTATACTTCATGCGTGTGTGATTGTATTTGAAAGTATACTTATGACTTGTGGATTTGCATTTGGGTATATACTCTATGATTGCATTTGTATTTGAGTGTATACTCTATGATTGTATGTGTATTTGAGTTGACTTGTGACTATATTTGAGTGTATATGATCTTGTATTTATATTTGAGTGCATATTCGATAGATTGTACCTAAATTCGAGATGTATTTGTATTCGAGTGTATACCATCTGACTTTGTATACTCTGTGACCTTGAATTCAAGTGTTTCCTTCGTGACTATGTATTGGGTGTATATGACATGGTATTTGCAATGACTTATATTCAAGTGTATTTTGTATGCTTCACGTGTAATCTATGATTATGCTTTAGAAATGTATTCATGTTTGCTCCATGCTTGTATCTTGTATACATTTATGGCTAATATATTTAACATAACTGCTTTGTGGATAACATCCTGATGTGTCTTTCATGATTTGTGTGTTTTCAGCATGTTTACTCCATTCTCATGCATACTTGCAATTGAAAAGCATACCTCATGCTTTATATATTTAAGTGTATACTTCATGAATACCTCATGCCGTATGTATTCGAGTCTATGCTTCCATGCTCCATGTATTTATTCACGCTTGTACTTCATGCTTTACTGCTTACATGTATTCAAATGTATGATTCATGTCTTATGAGTGTACCTCATGTCTTACATACTTGCTTTATGCCTAATGTGCCTTAGCATGTTTTTGCATGTGTATATTTCCATTATATTTCTTGAGTGTAAACTTTCAATTGAACATGTATATTTCTTTGAGTGTATTTGCATATCTTGAGTGTATTAACGCACCTTACTTGTAAGTGTATGTATCATATCTTGTGATTGGTTATGTGGTTGATGTGCCTTCAACATGATTATTTCATAAAAGCTTTATGTGATTAACTCATGTTTGTCAAGATTCTTCATACATGAGTGCCCTCTTAATGCTTTGAATATGCTTTGTAACACGACTTATGTGTCTTTCAAGGTTTTCTCATGCTTCGTATGTTACTGGCTTCATTGCTGAGGTGATGTGACTGTTTTGCATATGACAAGTGACTATTGTATGTGGTTGGTTGCTACATGTCTGAAATATTTTCTCTATACCATATGTGTATTTGTGGCCCATTAAGTAGTTCCATGTGTTTGCTTCATTCCAAAATGTGTCTTCAAAAACAAGTTTACTCCATGGTGTCTTATGCTTTAAAGATTAATTAAAATTTTGTTTGCCTATCTGTTTCTTGAGATGATAAGTTGTGACGATTGAAGTAAAAAGATTTTTTGATTGCTTGAGGACAAGCAATCTCGGGCAGGGAGGACTGTCATGTCCCCGAAAATTATAACAGTAAGATATGGAAATAAAAATAAATAAATAACATACAAATAATTGTCAAATTCAAATCATGGGTATTAAATACGATTTAAATATAATTATAATTACCGTTGGTAATATTATAATTATAAATATAATATTAATGATAAATCTGAGAATTATCAATACCAATTAATAAATAGAATGAATAAACAATGAATACCCAAATTTAAATATTATTATATGCTCAAATAAATATGGATAAAATAAATCATATTGTGAATATCATTAGAATAAGGGTGATTGTAATATAAATTAGATAACATATTTTACAAACATTAATTAGAATGAAGTTACATCGCTAAATAACAAATACAAATGGTTCATCTTGGCGGACACTACAAAGAGCCGACCATTGCTTAAGCGTCGCAACGCTCTCCTGAAAGGCCATGTCTTTAAACAGACCATAAAGGGGGAATCTACGGAAGGAAAAGAGATATAGGACATCGAATGAAAAAAAAGAGCAATCTATTTCTGACGAGGAGTCAGACTCAGGAAGATCAAATAAATAATCGAAATAAAAGAGGATCATCATGTAGGTATTCCGCGTATACAAGGTGGACCAGAGCCAAATCTCGTGTCACAATGGACACGCAAGGTAAATTCGTGATTTCACATGTCAAATGTCAGGGCTAACCCACGAATAAGAATATGAGATGGCGGATTAACGAGTAAGTGTAGAAGAGTGAGTACAGAAAGTGTTATGAGTAGGAGGATAGGAAAAATATATAAGTATAGCTGGAGCAATGATGGATAAATGAGGAAAGGAGAATCAAAGTGGAGGGTCATCGAATGGAAGAAAACATAACACACCAAGCACTGGAAATAAGACGACTATCTGGAGACACCCCTGTTTAGATTAGTCCGCACTTGAGATACAAGCAGGATCATAGAGATCCTCGACGATAACCTAAAGGCTTGTGAAGCAACCAGCAGCAATTCGAGGATACTACGATAGGCGACGTGCTTTACTCTCTAGCACATTAACGTTGGAACCCAAAAGATATAAGAATTAAAGTGGCGAAATAGGTACGGAGTCGAGAATATCAAATGGCAAATCTCCGAGGTACTTAACAACATAGCCAACATAAGAGTAAGTTATATAGTATATTTGATTGTAGGCTTATATACTACTTGTGTGTGGAGAAGGCAATCCGAGTAGTTTAGATAGCAAATATATTAATTATTTACCTCTCAAACACTTATAAATATATATTTAATATGTATAGAGGTAGGTTTTGAATTATAAAGGTTAACTATACTTGATAAGAAGATACACTCAGATAGGTATATTATGGTGTTAGCAAACAAGATGTACTCAAGATATAGTAGCGTATTAAGATTGGGAATAGATTAGAATGGATAATGTAGTGATGTCGGGTACAACATAATTGATAAGTGTATACTTGGTTATATATATATATATATATATATATATAGGATAATATTTGTGATTATCTAATAATGATGCTTGCAACAATTATTGAGCCTTATAGGTAATAACATATTTATTCATCCGCTACAATGATAAATGGTATAATCAAATTATGTCTATTGAACCTGCAAGATGTTAGTATCTAATGTACATAGAAAATATATTATAGAAGAATCATTCATAGTGAGTAGTGGGATGTTTGATAATTGATCTCTAAACATTCTAATGTCTCTTTGAGTAAAACTTTGAATGCAAGATTTGAGTTTAAGTGACTTGGCCAAAAAAGGGACATTACAAGGGTTGAAGTCAAAGATAAACCATGTCTCCAACCTCAAATGAACGTTCAACACGCTGCTGATCAGCATACATCTACTGATTCTGTGCTATTTGAAGATTGTTCTTCAAGGACTTCAAAATATCTTGACTTTGCTGCAACAAATCCTTTGCTTGAGTGGCTTTGCTATCACCAAACACCAAATCAGCAAAGCTGGGAGCCTCATAACCATAGAGAGCCATGAAGGGAGACATCCGAATGGACATGTGAAATGAGGAATTGTAACAATACTCTCCTAGGTGAAGCCATTTCGCCCAAGCTCTTTGCTGCTCTGAAACATAGTTTCTTAGATAGCCCTCCAACCACTTGTTAACAATCTCCGTTTGTACATCAGTTTGAGGGTGATAACTAGTGCTTGGAGTGAGCATTGTACCACTCAACCTGAAGATCTTGCCAAAAGGTGCTCAGGAACTTGTTGTCCCTATCACTCACAATGTTCTTCGGCAATCCATGCAATCGAAACACCTCATGAAAAAACAAATCTGCAACTTGAGCTACTAAAAATGAACTAGTGATGGCAAAGAAGTGAGAAAACTTAGTTAATCTATCCACCACAATATAGATACAGTCTTTGCCTTGAGTTTTTGGCAACCCCGTGATGAAGTCCATTGATATGCTTTCCCACTTTTGATTGGGAATAGGGAGAGGTTGCAGCAGACCAGCGGGAAGAGTGTGCTCATTCTTGTTCATTTGGCAAGTGTGACACTCTCTGATGTAGCGTTGGACTTCCTCTTCCAACCCTTTCCAAGAAAATATTTCCCGAATATGCCTATAGGTCTTGAAATAGCCTTGATGACCAGCAAGTGGAATGTCATGAAAAGTTTGCAAAATCTTCTTTTTGAGCTTAGAATCAACCACCAAAAAGATCCTCCCTTTGTAGTGTATCAACCCATCAACCACCTTGTACCTTTCATCATGAGAAGTGCCTTCTATAATGCTGGTTGCAAACTGATTTTTGGCATAATCAGCAAGCAACATCTCCTTCCAATCAGCAGTAAGCTCACACAATGAGCTCAAATAAGGCCTTCTAGATAGAGTATCCGCCACAATGTTGTTCTTCCCTTTGACATACTCAATGTCAAAATCGTAAGCTTGAAGCTTACTCACCCACTTTTGTTGTCTTTCGTTCAAATCCTTCTGATGCATGAAGTGCTTGAGACTATTGTGATCAGTCTTGACAACAAACTTGCTCCCCACAAAATATTGTCTGAACTTAGCTAATGCATGCATGATTGCAAGCATTTCCTTGTCATAGATGGAGTAGGTCCTTTCAACACCTCTTAATTTTCTGCTTTCAAACACAATGGGATGCTTATCTTGCATCAAAACAGCCCCAACACCTTCTCCGGATGCATCACACTGTAACTCGAAAGGCTTGGAAGAATCCGGTATGGCCAAAACCAGACAAGAACTCATGATCTTCTTGAACTTATCAAAAACACTCTGTGCTTTTTCTGACCAAAAGAAAGCTCCCTTTTTAGTGAGGTCAGTAAGAGGAGCAACACTTTGAGAGTAGCCCTTCACAAATCTTATGTAAAAGCCACAAAGACCCAAGAATCATTTCAATTGAGTCAAGTTCTTTGGAGGTGGCCAATCAACTATGGCTTTGATTGTAAGAGACCGGGTGTCTCTCAGCCCCAAACCCTAACTGTAAATATTGATTTTTGAGAGTTTTGTGTTTTTTTGTGTTTTTGAGGTTTTTTGCATTAAATAGGAAAGCTGCGATTTTGCTTGAAAAAGACTAGAAAAATAATATAAAATACTTAATGCTTGAAAACTACAGAACATGTGTCAAATATTGATGCCAGGTCATTTATTGATCATCCAGAGTGATTACAAATTGATACTTCAACTTCTGAACACAAAGGCAAGAATATTTAATATAAAAACCTGGTTTATTACAGCCGCCTTGGGATAAGTGAAGAATGTACGGCCAGCTCCAGAATACCAATCTCCAGGCTCAGAAACAGAGGAATGACTCCCAGAACCCTAGGCGCCCTTACTGCAAAAGATTGGAAGTGAAAAGCCAGAGCGATTTCTTCTGAAGAGAAAGTACAACCCTTGCTGGTACAACAGTACGACCTCAATGGATAAGTGTCAGATCTCTGTGAAACAACCTCAAAGGGTGCGGCAATGATAACTGATGAAAATCTCTGATAGAACCTTCCTGAAATCGATCAATAATCTCAACTGCAACTTCTGTGTGAAGTCACCAAGTAGACAATCTTCAACTGGTATTGCACAATCTCAGTATGCCAGATTCTGAAGAGGTATCGTTCTCCAAAATCGCTCGTCTGCTGAAACCCTAGGTTTTGCAAACTTCAATGCTCAGAGCAAAAAGAAGACAAATTGAATAATCAAGACATAAGAGTTTGATTTGTCTTTGGCAGTCAATATATAAGCTTCTTGAGAAATTCGACCAAACCCTCTTTTAATAATCATTTAAATAAATGATTTAATTTGCCTGTTTGGACTTAGGAGAAATATTTAAATAATAGGCGCCTTCTTCATTAATGAATAAATACTCATTCATTAAATTAATTATGCCCCTTAATTATAAAGTATAACGCCTTAATTATAATATTTAAATAAATTAATAAAGTGACTTTAATATAAAGTCAAAATTATTAATTATTCAATAAATCATTAAATACTCTGTTATTTCTCCATCCGACCAACAACTGATGCACTGGGTCGAATCTAAGCAGACCAGCTGAACCAGGTGCCCTGCCAAAAATAGCAGCTTCCGCCTGCCTGACTTACTAAAAATAGTAAGTATCTGAAAAACCCCTCAGAACGACTTTGCGAAGGCCCAACCTGAATCAACTGAAAGAATGAAGCTCCTGAACACCGGGTAACTGCCTCAAATGATCCTCTACACACATCTGTCAGCCTACGAGGATCAGAATGACAGGCTCACTCCTCAACAAACAACGTCAGCTAAAACGGGGACATTACAGTCCGCCCTCCCTGAAATTGCTTGTCCTCAAGCAATCTCTGCAAATACGGACGCACCGCACCACCTGGATCCCAAGGATAGTGCAGGACAATGTTCCTGCTAGCCACAACTGACTCCTGCAACTCCCACAACTGATCAACAAGAATAGAATACCATTCCCTATCAACCTCCGTGTTGTCTGTCATGGGATCAAGAAACTCAGGAGGAAGCAAGTCAACCTGCAACCAACACTTACTTCCTAAAACTGCACGAGATATACTGTCATCCAACATATCAAGCACGTGCATACCAGAACTGTGCACCTGAAACAAATCGTGTACGTGTGGATCAAACATGAAACCGTATACACTCTGCACCGTGTACTCACTATAAAACTCCTCTGAAAGCTGAGTCTGAAATCCCAGTGCACAAGTAGGATCCCAAACACTATCATCACTCTTCCCACTAACGAAAGAGATAGAACGTAGGCTCCCATCTGTAATCCCTCTCAACACATATTTCTTGCCCTGTACCTCAAATCTCATCTCCATTTTAGGCAAGTTGAGGGTGAACACACTAATATCCTGAAGCCATCTCATACCCAACACTAAATCCATCCCACCCAAGTTGACCACATAAAGTCTTCCTGCAACTCATAATGAGGGTGAGATTACAAATTCGTCGAGTGCAAGTGAGGGTATATCCATCAGCCACCTGAACTCTGAATCCAGCGAAGTCCTCTGTCTGGAGTCTACATCTGTTGACGAAGCTCTCATCAATGAAATTGTGTGTGGCTCCAGTGTCGAGCATAGCAATACATCGCTGTCCATCCACTAATCCCCTGAACCTGAAAGAATCATCTCGTACACTAGCGGATAATACCAACGGGGATAAGTTGGCATCGGGCCCAAACTCCATAGAGGCATTCCCGACCTCCGTATGTTTTGAAACAACCTGCTGGTCTGAATCCTCAAACTCAACATCTTCATAGTAAACCCACATGGCGCGGTTGGCTCTGCCCTTTGGTCTCAAAGGACAATCATGCTCCTTGCTGTATGGTTCTTTGCACCAATAACAAAGTTGTTTCCTTCTCAGTTCATCACGAGTTGCATCATCAATTCTTGCAGCTGTTTTCCTTTTTGGTTCTGCAACTGGTGTATGACTCTCCTCAACAGGCAAGGTGTTTGTTTTAGGCTGAAATTGTTTCTTCAGAGCAGCAAGCTCCATACTCCTTGCCTTCCGCATCGCCTCCTGAAGAGTAGGAGGATCAAATGCCTTGACCCAACCTCTCATAGGCTCTGTCAAACCCTCAACGAAGAGTATAATGAGTCTCCGTTCTGAAATGCCGGTCACCATGACTGCAACTTTCTGAAACTCACCAATATAAGAATCCAGACTACCTGTCTGTCTGAGCTGAGCTAGCTCCCTGAAGTAGAGTTCTGGATCCTTCTTGTCAAAACGCTCTATGAGCTTGCTGGTGAACTCCTGGTAAGTATTAACGCATGATGGCCAAGTGTGTACATGCCATGATGCCACCAATCATGCGCCAGCCCATCAAGATGCAAAGTAGCAAACTTAATGGCCTCATCCTCCTGCATAGGTCTCAGTGAAAGATAATTGTCCAACTTCTGGACCCAAGACCTCGCTGATGTCTTATCAGAACCATCAAAGTATGGCAAGGTGATCTTGCTGACTGCATACTGCAAATCCCTGTTCACCTGTGGCTGTGGCTGCTGATGCTGAGGAGCTCTACGGTCAAATCTGCCTCCTCCTCTAGGTTTATGAACATCCATAAACTCATGAAAAGATAATGCCTGCCTGATCTCAGGTGCCAATGATAGGTACTCACCGTGAAACCTAGTCACATCTGCTACTGACATGCCATTATGCGGCTGAAACTCCTGATGATGCCCCTGCTGCTCTGCCCCCGGAGTCGGAGGTGGGGTCTCTCTGGGTAAGAATGTAGGCTGTCCAGGCCTACGCTCATGATAGATCGGTGATGGCTGTCGTGGTGCTGATGCCAAAGGCTGATCCACTCTTGCAGTCCTGCTCGACTGTCCGATCTGAATATAATGTGGCTGTGTTGGAGTACACTGCCTAATAGTGCCCATCAACTGGGACATCATGTCCATCATGTTGTCGTGCCTGCGTCTAAACTCCTCATCAGTGATATCACCCTCTGCATGTGCTTTCCCTGAATCCCTATGTGTCTCTGCAGGGATCTCACGGTCTGCCATTAGGGTTGCAACACTGTTCTCGCTGCTGTTGGAGTTAGATCTGTGAATACCCAATACTCCTGACACTGTCTCACCTTCAGGAATAGGTGGACCTGTCCAATCCTCAACTCTACCTGTTGCTGTACCCTTGGTATAATGAATAATGTCTCTACTCATGAAAAAGCAACCAAAAAGCACTCTGTATTCTGAAAAAGCAACTGAAAAAGCACAGGATGGCAGGAAATCTGTGCTCTGATACCATTGTAAGAGACCGGGTGTCTCTCAACCCCAAACTCTAACTGTAAATATTGATTTTAGAGAGTTTTGTGTTTTTTTGTGTTTTTGAGGTTTTTTGCATTAAACAGGAAAGCTGCGATTTTGCTTGAAAAAGACTAGAAAAATAATATAAAATACTTCATGCTTGAAAATTACAGAACATGTGTCAAATATTGATGCCAGGTCATTTATTGATCATCCAGAGTGATTACAAATTGATACTTCAACTTCTAAACACAAAGGCAAGAATATTTAATATAAAAACCTGGTTTATTACAACCGCCTTGGGATAAGTGAAGAATGTACGGCCAGCTCCAGAATACTAATCTCCAGGCTCAGAAACAGAGGAATGACTCCTAGAACCCTAGGCGCCCTTACTACAAAAGATTGGAAGTGAAAAGCCAGAGCGATTTCTTCTGAAGAGAAAGTACAACCCTTGCTAGTACAACAGTACGGCCTGTACAACAACAACATTTAATACAGTACGGCCTCAATGGATAAGTGTCAGATCTCTGTGAAACAACCTCAAAGGGTGCGCCAATGATAACTAATGAAAATCTCTGATAGAACCTTCCTGAAATCGATCAATAATCTCAACTGCAACTTCTGTGTGAAGTCACCAAGTAGACAATCTTCAACTGGTATTGCACAGTCTCAGTATGCCAGATTCTGAAGAGGTATCGTTCTCCAAAATCGTTCGTCTGCTGAAACCCTAGGTTTTGCAAACTTCAATGCTCAGAGCAAAAAGAAGACAAATTGAATAATCAAGACATAAGAGTTCGATTTGTCTTTGGCAGTCAATATATAAGCTTCTTGAGAAATTCGACCAAACCCTCTTTTAATAATCATTTAAATAAATGATTTAATTTGCCTGTTTGGACTTAGGAGAAATATTTAAATAATAGGTGCCTTCTTCATTAATGAATAAATACTCATTCATTAAATTAATTATGCCCCTTAATTATAAAGTATAACGCCTTAATTATAATATTTAAATAAATTAATAAAGTGACTTTAATATAAAGTCAAAATTATTAATTATTCAATAAATCATTAAATACTCTGTTATTTCTCCATCCGACCAACAACTGATGCACTGGGTCGAATCTGAGCAGACCAGCTGAACCAGGTGCCCTGCCAAAAATAGCAGCTTCCGCCTGCCTGACTTACTAAAAATAGTAAGTATCTGAAAAACCCCTCAAAACGACTCTGCGAAGGCCCAACCTGAATCAACTGAAAGAATGAAGCTCCTGAACACCGGGTAACTGCCTCAAATGATCCTCTACACACATTTGTCAGCCTACGAGGATCAGAATGATAGGCTCACTCCTCAACAAACAACGTCAGCTAAAATGGGGACATTACATTGATCTTTTCTGGATCAACTTTCACCCCTTCAGCACTGATTATGTGACCAAGGTAGAGCAGCTCCTTCATTCCAAATTCACATTTGGATTTTTTGGAAAATAAACTTTCTGATTCTAAGATGCTAAGCACTTCCTCCAAGTGCTTGAGATGTTCTTCCCACGTTTTGCTGAAGATGAGGATGTCATCAAAAAAGATCAACACAAACTTCCTCAACTGCTTCTGAAAGACTCTGTTCATACAGGACTGGAAAGTGGCAGGACAATTAGTCAACCCAAATGGCATGACTAAAAACTCGAAGTGACCATAGTGGCATCGAAATGTCGTCTTTTCAACATTTGATCCCCTCATTCGGATCTGATAGTAGCTTGACCTCAAATAAATTTTTGAAAAGAACTTGGCACCATGTAGCTCATCAATGAGCTCATCTATTAGGGGAATAGGGTACCGATTCTTGATTGTGCTTTGATTCAAGGCACGATAATCCACACACATGCGGATGGTGCCATCCTTCTTCTTCACAAGAACTACTGCTGAAGCAAAGGGACTCTTGCTTGGACAGATGAAGCCCATCTCTAAGAGTTCTTTTATGGTTTTCTCAATCCCGTCCTTCTGCTTCTTAGGATAGCGATATGTTGTTGTGATGACTGGCTTGGCTCCTTCCTTGAGTTCAATGACATGCTCAGCTCCCCTTTCAGGGGGCAGCCCAGGAGGTAGATCAACAAACACCTTACTCTTCTTGGTGAGTATAGACTGAATATCTGGAGGATAGTCCCTCTTTGTTTCAACCGGAATAGCTTGAAGAACCATACATTCCGCAACCCACTCAACTTGATCATGCTGAATCTGCCTCTCCATTCTTTTGAATGACACAATCTGAGGACCACCATTGGACATTCCTCTTAGCACCACCTTCTTTCCATCGGATTGAAACTTGAGTTCCATGGTTTGCAGATTTAAAGAGATCTCACCAAGTGAACGCAACCATTGATTTCCTAGGACGGCATTAGTATCCCCAATATTGACTACACAGAAGTCATCTTTGACTTCATAGTTGCCCAATTGCATAGACATGTTTGAAATATTTTTGGTGCAAGAGATGTGAAACCCATCGGCAACCATAACTTTGAAGCCTTCAAATTCTTCCGTTTAGAGCCCTTTCTTTGTCACCACGCCCTCATCAATGAAGTTGTGCGTTGCTCCAGTGTCAATCAAAGCAACTATTCGCTGCCCTTTAATCATCCCTCGAACCTTGAAGGATTCATTTTTGTGAAACCTCAAGAGTTGGGCAAAAGTGCCCCCACCTCCTTGTTCGTCTTCGGACTCTTCCGGGGCTTTCTCTTCATCACTTTCTTCAAAACCATATAGCTGCTTCGAGTGATCAAATTCTGATCCAAAATCAGAATAGGCCTCCAAAAGGTTTGCGTGGCCCCTTCCATAGCATCTATGACCCTTAGTCCAAGGTTCTTTGCAAGTGTAACATTTTCCCTCCTTTCTCAACTTCTCCCGAAGTTCATCATCAATCCTAGAGGGGAATTTCTTATGCTGATTTGAAGAATGCCTTTTGTCCCTCTTGTGAGCAAAGGGCTTTGGTGGAAACCTTGGTCTTGGAGCTGACAACTCCATGCTTTGAGCCTTCTTAATGGCTTCTTCTAGACTTGGTGGGTCGAATGCCTTAACCCATCCTTTCAATGGTTCCGTCAATCCTTCGAAGAACAATACAACTAGCCTTCTTTCAGTGATGTTGGGCACCATCACGGAAAGTCTTTGGAAATCTCCAATGTATGCTTCCAACGAACCATGTTGTTTCAGCTGTGCAAGCTCCCTAAACTTCACCTCTGGATCTTTAGTATCGAACCTCTCAATCAACTTATTGGTGAACGCATCATAGGTTCGAATGAGGTTGTGGCCAAGTGTGACCAAACCATGGTACCACCACTCATGGGCAGCTCCTTCCAAATGCAACGCTGCAAATTTTATGGCATCTTCTTTAGGCATGGGCCTTAGTGAAAGGTAGTTGTCCAGCTTCTGAACCCACGACCTTGCTGAACACGCTTCACTTCCATCGAAGTGAGCCAAGGACACCTTCCCAAGGGCTTGCTGATAGTAAGTTCTAGGAACCATAGGAGCTCGGTTATCAGTTCTTCCTTCGTTTCTTTTGTTTCTATGGTTCAAAAATTGATCAAAGGACCATTGGTCTCTAAGATTAGGGGGTAAGGTGGCATACTCCATGTACGCTTGCCTGGCATCATTTGCAAAAGGAATGGCAGCTTCAACTTGCGGTTCCTCCCTCTAAGTGAATGTAGCAAAGAGTGGCCTAGAGGCTGATCCTCTAGACGTGGCCTCATGTTGGCCAATAGTCCCTTCTCTCCCATTGACATTGTTTCCATTGACACCACTATTTTCTCCTGTGGCATTCTTTTGACTAGGGGTATGATTCTGAGCATCCTGCTGATCCATTATTGCAAGCAAATGGGACATCATATCAATCATCCCATCAAACTTCTTCTCCATTCTATCCTCTCTTTCATCCATTGTCTACTTATGACTATCTGACATGTTCTCAACTGCTTTACCGATATCTATTGCTTTCCCTGTTTCTCTCAAAGCCTCTGAAAAGGTATCTGCTTCTGGCATTGGCAGAAACTGTCACTGCTGATTTTTGGCCTAACTTTTGGTGTAGTATCTACAATTACTGTCACTCATCTGTCAACTGAATCACTATAGGGCACAGGTTGGCAGGATCATGGCTCTGATACCACTGTAATGAACCGGACCAAATTTTTTTTTTGTTTTTCAATTGTAAATACAATGCAATACGCACCCGTTAAGGTTAGCTTCAAAACCAAAACGATGCGGAAGTAACTCTGACCAAGAATGTGCCCAAGGCGGGCAAGCATGTGGTAAGAGGATCTGATGCAATGCTGAACTGGAAGGAACTCTAACCAAGAATGCATTTAGGAGAGACGAGCATATGGTCAGAGGATCTTATGCATGCTAAGCTGAAAATAACTCTAACCAAGAATGCGCTGAGGGATGTGAGCATATGGTCAGAGGATCCCTATGAACTGTTGTCTGAAAGTAACTCTAACCAAGAATGCGCCGAAGAATGGCGAACATATGGCCAGAGGGTCCCCGAGCTTACAACTAATGAATTACAATGACTTAGCAAGATAAATAAATCGCTGACAATACTACTAAACAGCTTTACAATGAACGTAATATCTTGCAAGCACACTATATTAGCGAAACTGAACAATTTGCAAGTGTTTAGACTAACTCCCAAATGCTCAATATAACCTCCACTATTCAATCCTAGCCCAAATGATGATTTTCTTAATTCTAATATGACAGACCAGCAACTAAAATGCAAAAATCAGCTACCCAGCGACCCACTAAAATGCATATATCTCACTCAAAACTCACTCTATTGACTTAAAATCAAACGCATCAAGTTCTATTGTTGATGGCGCCCAAAAAGAAACCCTAGAACCACTCCAGATGACTCTTAATTATTTTGCACGGAATTCAAGGCATGCTCAAGATGGTATGACCCTCAAGGAAGGGCAATCTCTCTCTAATAAATTCATTTCATGATAATAAAATCTGCCACTTAGCAGGAAGGGTCGCCCCTAGCAAGGAAACTCAAAGGTAAAGTACCCAAAATGACAATAATTTTATTTTTTGAACTTATGAGCAAAACATACATTCAACAACTCCAACTAGCAACTTCAAAAATTGACAGAAAATGCAAGAACAAAACTACACAGTGCAAAAAGCTCAACTACAATGCTAGACAACCCAACTACAATCTATCTCTCAACTAGTTGCTATCTTTCAAGCAAGAAGATGAGCCAAGTGCTAGGAGGTATGCTTTCCTCGAAGCTTTGCCTGAAATCAATCTAACAGCATAACAGTATGGTACACAAGAGATGATGAAATGAAGAACAGAGGCTTGCTTTTATAGACTTGAGAGGAATCTTCTAGAAGCTTCAAGAAGGCGCCTAATTTCAAATTTGAATTTGCTCTCTTTTCCCTCCAAAGATGGCGTCCCTTTCTTCAAGGCAATATTTAACTTTAATTTAAAAATAACCTCCTCTCCAAGTAGGCGTCCCACTTCTCCAACATATAATTTGGCCTTAGAAATAAAATATTATCTCCTAATGACACAACCACCCTTGAAGTCCCCTTTTCAAAACAACTTAAAGTGATAATGCTAGGCCAAGGGGTTAATAAGAAAACATAACATTAAAATATAACATTATTTAAATCAACTTAACTTATCTCTCTAGAAAATGCATCCAAAGGCCAAAATTCAAAATACCAACTGAACTGGCTGAAGAAAAGAGCCAACTGCATCAGGGCTAACATGGCCACTACCAGAAATGGAATTTACTAAAAATAGCAAATACCTGAAGTTGCTCGGATCACCATGCATGCTATACCATTGCGAAGCTCTTTGAAAACCCAAAAATAATCCACAATCCAATCTCCAAACTTCAAGCAACAACCTCCTCAAAAACAGGAAACCCTAATTTTCACCCTCCAAGTAGCCTACGGGTCTCTGGAATAGGCCAACGGTCAACTGCAAGAGTCACTGCTGAGAAGGGGACATTACAAAAAGACATCAAGAAAAAGATGTTGGTTGATTCCGTTAAAGATCATATTGTTCCGACTGTCTCCAAGCTGAAGATGGCAAGGGACATGTTCAAAACATTGGAAGAGATGTACGAAATCAACAACACTAGCCAGGCACTTGCATTGAAGCAACAACTACACCATGTGAAGATGGCGAAAGAAGAAACAATGATCGCCTATTTCATGAGGATTTCGGAATTGAGAGATCAACTCTCTACAATTGGTCATGTGATTGATGATAAGGACTTGACCATGCTTGCTCTCAATGGTCTTCCTTTATCATGGGAGTCCTACATTCAAGGAATCAGTGCAAGATCCAAACTTCCTAAGTTTGATCGTTTGAGGGCTGACTGCATTCAAGAGGAGTCAAGGTTGGTGGCTAGAGGCATTGGTCAAAGTTCAAATAATGAAGATATTCATGTTCTCGCCTCCCAAGCTTCGAAGAAGAAAGGAAAAGATGGAAAGAAAGGATTCTTCAAGAGGAATCAAGATAAGGGAAATGATGGTGCTCTCACATTCAAGAAGAAGAGAGACTTGTCGAAGATCCAATGCTTTAGATGTGATAAGTTTGGTCACTTTGCTAAGCATTGTCCATCCAGACCTAAGCAACAGGCCACCGTTGCAGATGTTCATGATGCTTCTCCGTAGAAGGATTCATGTGAGTATTTGTTCTATTCGACATTGTCAAGCAATGTACCTACAAACACCAACACTTGGCTGATCGACAATGGTGCTTCTCGACAGATCACTAGGTTTAAGGAGCATTTATCATGCTTGGTGGAGAGAGATTCTTCTAAACAAGTTATTATTGGAGATGATGCTAGCTATTCCGTGAAAGGGATTGGGACCTCTACTCTTCATTTGGATTCTGGCATTACACTTCAGTTATGTGATGTCCTTTATGTTCCAAGAATCAAGCGTAATCTCATCTCCATTTCAGCTTTAGAAGATAAAGGATATCAAGTTGCCTTCTACAAAGGAAAACTACTTGTGTGGACGAAGAATTCCAACTTCAAGATTGCTCACGTAATTGGTGTTAGACATGAGAGCCTCTATAGGCTGTGCACTCGTCCACTTCAGGCATTAGTTCATGATACTTCAAGCTTGTGTGATCTTTGGCATCGAAGATTGGCTCACCTTCACTTTTAGGCTCTACCTATCTTGGAGAAGATGGTCTCAGGTCTTCTGAAATTCAACCAAGAGCATGAAGGTACTTGCAAAGGATGTGCAATGGGTAAGAATACAAAAGCTCCATTTCATAGTAGAGAAAGTAAATCTAAATGTATCCTAGATCTCATTCATTCTGATTTATGTGGTCCAATGTCTGTTTCTTCTTCGAGTGGTTTCTTGTATTACATTCTTTTTATTGATAATTACTCTAGAAAGACTTGGATTTATTTTTTGAAAACTAAAGAGTCTGAGGAAGTGTTAGAAAGGTTCAACGAGTTCAAAGCTCAAGTAGAGAACCTTTATGGGAAAAGAATCAAAGTTCTAAGATTGGATAATGGAGGAGAATACACTTCTGGCAACTTTCGGAATTTCTGTGTTGAAACTGGGATTAAGAGGGAGTTTTATGTTCCCTATAATCCTCAACAAAACAATGTTGTAGAGAGAAAGAACAGATCGATCGTGGAAGTAGCAAAAGCCATGATCCATGACCAAGATCTGCAAACCTTCCTATGGGCAGAAGCTTCTAGGACTGCAGTCTATGTTCAGAGTAGAAGTCCTCACAAAATCTTGGAAAGCATGACTCCTGAAGAAGCCTTTATTGGAAAGAAGCCAGAGGTGAGTCATTTAAGGATCTTTGGATGTCCAGTTTATGTTCATATTCCAAAGGAAAAGAGAACAAAGTTGGAGCCTTCTGGCAAGAAGGGAATATTTGTGGGCTACAACGAGACATCAAAAGCCTATAGGATATACATTCCACGTCAGAAGTTGATCAAGGTCAGTAGGGATGTCACATTTGAGGAAGATGTTGCATTCAGAATATCCAAGGGCACTCACATGGAGATTGATAATGAAGAGTCTCCTCAGGATATGGAAGTTGACCATGCTCCTAAGATTTAGAGGGAGACCTTAGAACCAAAAGCAAATGTTGATCCAGTTAAGCCCTTGGAACCTATTGATGGGCCTACTGGTATTGTGATTGGAAGAAAAAGACCTCTTTGGGCTAGGCAAACTATGCAAGAGGGATAAAGGTTTGCAGCTCCTAGAGGTATCTTCAGAGAAAGCAAGAGACCTCACAAGTTCTCTAGTTATGTTACTTTGATGAGTCAGATTATTGAATCTGAGCCATCCAGTGTTTAGGAAGCTTCAAGTCAACAAGTTTGGAAAGATGCTATGAACGAGGAGTATCAGTCAATTCTCAAGAATGATGTTTGGGACATCATTCCTAGACCCGAAGGCAAATCTGTGGTATTGTTGTGACCTTTTTCACACATCGCCCCATTGCAAATGGGGACCCCCTAATTTTTGCTCTGTTCCTCATCTTTTGGCTTTGGTTTTCTCTCTCTCTCTCTCTCTCTCTCTCTCTCTCTCTCTCTCTCTTTTGTTGTCTGCCTTTCCGGGTATGTGCCCACCTTTGAGTTCAAACGTGAGATTTTGGCTAAGTCTGTAGAATTAGGGTTTTGAACTTTCCAGCCAATTTGAAGTTAAACAGAGTGAATAACTTGGAATCTAAGACTAACGTTGATGTCAGTATGCTTCTAGCAAGCTCCCAGCTAAGTTTCATCAGATTCTGGCAACTTACTATTTTTAGTAAGTGTACAATTCAAGGCGTTCTTTCAGCATTTCTGAAGTTCTCTCAGTCACACTGCATCCAGAGCGTGTCAAGCTATCTGCCTGCAAATTTTGAGCTAAAACGGACAGCTATCTATTTTTAGCAAGTTAAGCTTTTTGAGCATATTTTAGGGTTTGTATGCAATATTCTTCAATGGATGTCTAGAGATTCCTTCTGGGTTTTCAGAGACCTTCGCGACAATACAACATGCAAAATGAGATGATGATTTTCAGAGTCCAGCCTTCAGAGGCTGTTTTTAGGGTTTGCATGTCAGGGTTTTTCAAGGCATGTCAGCATATTCCTTATGGGTTTTTCGAGGGCTTCACAGTGATGTGACATGCAAGGCGATATGATTAGCCTTCAGAGATTTACTATTTTTAGCAGGGCCATTCCGACAGCTCCCTCCCAGTGCATTACAATCACAAATAGGGCGAAGTGCAACAAAAACGAGGTCAAATGGAGGTCATTTGATATACATGCAAGTCAAATTAGAGTTTCCAGCTTTGGGACCCAAAATGACAGGTAAAATGCCAAAATTTTCGAAAATCGGTGTATCCCACTGCGATCAACATCTTTCAAGCTATCCACCGGTAAAATTTGAGGGCAATCAGAGCACTTACTATTTATAGTAAGGTGTTCCAGAAACTGGCTAAAAATAGTAAATCAGCAGCAGGCGCCAGTGTGAACAGGCAAGTCATCCGATGAGGAGCACGTCATTCAGATATCAAGACAAACGG
>VDFB02233213.1:0-22308 GCA_007258455.2 Sequoia sempervirens | reverse complement strand
GATTAAACAAAACATTAAAGAAAATAAAAAGGATAAAATCAATATTAATCACAAAGACCAATTGAAATTTGAATACTATATAATTAGACCATTATATAAAGAAATCAACACAAACTTACACAGTAAAGACCTGAATGTAAAGGGAAAAAAATAACAAGTCAATCTAAAAATTATAAATCTCCATCTATTGTTAAAAATATTGTGTCTGAATTGGAAACTAAAAACCAACATGTTTGTATCCCATAAGGCAATAGTAGAAATATGAACTATTATAGTTCATATGTGGAACTGAACCATAGAGGAAAAACCAAAGCTAAAGATGTTGGGGGACATTCTCTTACTCTTACCTTAGGGGTTACCAACATGCCTAGTGTAGGAAAAAAGAACATCTATGAATACTCCTTTGCCTAGGGGGATTCAATCAATAGGTAAAGAGATCGACACCTCTATTACCAACAAAGAGAGTCCAAACATGAAGTTTAGTAAATTGGATAGGAACTTGTCAGAATGCCAAGTGAATGTGATAAGCCCTGATGGAAAGACTATTGGAAGGAGGGGATCATCCATTGGTGGAAATCTTGACAAAAAAACTCATGTTGTCAACCTAGACTTGTGCCTAGTGAGATTGAAATAGGTAATGAAGAGAGTTTGAAGTCTCCCCCTAAAGAACTTCCTACAGGAGGTAGTGGTCTTTAGACAATAAGAAGGCCCTAAAAGGGAAGTATGTGCCAAACTTAGAGTCTCCCCAAATGCCAAAGGGTATTAGGAAGGAAACAAGGGAACAAAAAAATTATAACAATAGGCAGGGGAAGTTTGTATATCATTGAACAAAAAAAAGAAAACAAGTGTGGTGAATCTTTTGCCTAATTTCAAAAGGATAGAAATAGAAGATAGATTTCAAAATGTTTTGAAAGTTTTAGGAATGAGAAAGATATAACCTGCAAAAATCTAATTACTATGAGTCTTAATTACACATCTTGGAATGTAGGGGGACTTGAATCCCCTCATAGTAAATACACTGTCAAGAGGTTTCTAAACTTGAAAAAAGACAAAGATGTTGTCCTCCTACAGGAGGTTAAAGCAACCGGTTTTACCCTAGAAACCAACCTCAAGTTCATTTGGAACAACTCTAATCATTTTTTCACAAAACATGATAAGGGGAGAGGTGGGGTAACTACCCTAATCTCCAAAATTTTGGCCCAATATGTGATAAATTTTGGAGTACCCCCTACAATAGAGCAGTATGGGTGAAAATAGAGAAGGGTGATGCCACATTCAGTGTGTGCTCTATATATATTCCCAATGAGTATAGAGATATAATTGAATTGTGGAGATGGTTGGGAAATCTACAAGATATTCCTTAGATAATTAAGGGTGATTTTAATATGATAAAACATATGGAAGAAAAAGAAGAGGGCATTGACATGGAATGGAAAGGTAATGAGAAATATTTCTAACAAAGAATTAAAGGAAATCTTATCTTGTTTGAGCCCTTGGAAGGGATGAAGAAATAAAATACAAATATCTAGTATACATGGTGCAATGCCCAAAAAGGAGATAAGAGAATCTATTACAGATTGGATAGGTTCTATTTCAATCAAGACCATTTCAAATTTGACCCCATTGGGGATGGTGCCAAGGTGAAAGTTTATCCCTACTCACTGTCTGACCATCACCTTGTAAGGGCTAGAATCTTGTTGGGTCATGGAAGGAAAAAGGAAAAGAAGGAAGAGGGATATTTCTTCCTCAATACAAACCTACTAAAGGATGAGGATTGTAAGGTTGCGATCACTACATTGAGGAAGATCAATAAGTGGATGCTTAGAGGTAAAAGTGTAATTGAGAAATGGGAGCATAATGTGAAAGGTTGGAGGGTATCTTCTAGACCATTGGCAAAAAGAGGGCAATGGATAGAAGGAGGGTGGAAAAGTTCCTTCAAGAAAATCCACTAAGGGCTTAATCTAGCATACAAAAGGATCATTGGAGTGAGGAATTAGGTGATAAACTCTCCCTAGACAAGAATGCACTGAGGATCTAGGTAAATCATATTCAAGGACTAAAAGTATGAGCTAGGCTAAACTGGCTAAACAATGGAGATAAAGGCACACAATTATTCTTCAGATATATCAAAGAGAAAGTCATCAAAGAGAAAATTGACTAAATTTGGTATGAGGGGACATGCCTTACTAGTCAAGAGGACATTAAAAGGTATTTCTTCCAATTCTACAAAGACATTTTTACATTTGAAGGGGAAAATGAGGAAAATAACAAGGCTAGGGCATATATAAAGCAAATAACCCCAAGGAAGATATCTAAAAAATATGTAGACAAACTCTATGAAGAAATTTCTAGAGAAGAAATTAAGAAATCCATCCAATCCTTGAATAATGGTAAATCTCTAGGAGAAGATGAGTTGCCAATTGAATCCTACAAAACATTCATGGAATGGGTAACTGAAGATTTATATCAAGTCTACCAAGAAGCCTTAAAGAAAGGATCACGAAGCAGTAGCATTAACAAAGGCATCATTAAACAACTTCCAAAAGAGGGAGACAAAAAACTAATTGAGAATTGTGTTGGAAACTTGCAGCTGTTTTAAGACAATGTCCACATAACCCAAAAGAGAAATCTTTGCAACTAATTATTCAGAATCCACATGCAAGAGAATAGAAAACATACCCATGAAAATATGACACAAGATATACCCTGGGAAAACCCTTGAGGGAAAAACCCAGCCTCCAAAAGCATCCATTTCTCTTGTATTATTCAGCAATAAAGATAACAATACATCTTCAAAGTCTCCATGAACACCATTGAAGCATCAAGCCATCTCTAAGCAATCCATGTGAACAAGCATGTAACCACACATCCCATGCCATGCTTCAAACCCTCACAAATGCTAACAAGGGCTTACATGCAAACTTACCAACCTAAACAACTATCCTTGTGGTTGCTTTTATAAAAACAAGCTCACACAAAACCACCAAGTGGTATTACACAAAATCATGTGATTAAAACCATGAGATTATAAAACCATGTCCCCATATTTAATATTGGGTACTTTATTTATTTATTTTCCCCAATATTAAATAATTACATTTTTAGCAACTTAACTTATGGCCCAATGTTACATACAATATAAAGTGTGCCCAAGAATAATTACATTAAATACATTATGCAAGGTGTACAACACAACTTTTCCTAACATTATCCCACTTTTTGTATACATTGAAAAATGGGAACAAGTAACCTCAAAACATGAATCAAAAGAATAATCCATTAGCCACATATACTATCAAGGAATGAAAGAGCTCTAAGTGCTCCACCAGGATACCTACAACAAGAATCAAAGTGATCACCATCCCAAACATGAATGCTTGCATCCACCATCATGCCAATGCACAAACATAAGAAGCCATCCAAAGAGAAGCCACACAATCTGTCACAACAAAGCATAAGCTCTGCCTCAATTGATATCCCAAACACAAACACTCAATCCAAAGGTATCAATATGCACTAGTAGTCATCAAGATACACAAACCCATAGCTTAAATAGCACCCACAACAAGTGCCAACACATCTAACTATCCATACCTCCAAGGTATTCAAAACATATTAAACTCATGCCATAAACATATACACCCATAAACTACAATCATAAACTCCATGTGCAAAACCTGTCAAATAATGACATACACATCCAAGAGTCTCACTGCATGGGTAATGCAAATCTCAAAAATATCAATCCATACCAATTCCACCATTAGCATCATATATAAAGTGTAAACAACATCATGTAGTACCAAGGAATCATCCACAATGATATGCAAAACCTGTAAACTAATAACCTGTAAGAACAACTCTCATAACAAGTCTCCATAGCTCTCCTAAGTTCTCCACACCCAACAAAGAAAAAAGATAAAGGAACCTCCATGTCATCACCTAAGAACATAAGTGAAAAAACATGACCACAAGCTAGTGATCACATTAGCTCCAACCAAAGCTCAAACCAATGTAATGTGAAACCGAACATCCAAGAAGATAACCAAGACCAAAGAGAGAAACTATGCATATCATATACTTGTAGAAAATCCTTCTACATACACCTCTAAATTCCAACTGTGTCAAGTATGATCTCCTCCACAACACCCCAAAATAAAATCCAAGAGAACACCCAACCGTTCAATCACCAAGATCAAACATAACATATGTATCATGTAATCAACATGGATGTAAGCCTCTCATAACCAAAGAAGATCAAACTAAATCCAATCCCAATGAAGGAAATAAGCCCAATACATCTCCTAAACTCAACATCAATGAATGTACTCACAATGCATAAGGATATAAACATGTCAACGCTCCTCAAATGAACCCTCCAAAACTATATATCCATAGCTCAAGATCCAAATGCATGAGAAGATAAAGCATAAAACATAAAGCACCTGAAAGTAAAAATGAGCAATACCTCTCAAGTGAAACTATTGAGAAGACCAAGAGTGGGGAATGGGAATGCTCTTCCAAGATATCCAAGTCATCATGAATCATCCAAGAACACTCTCCTCATAGGTCCATGTTGAACTCATGTCTAACCATGGTGTAGGATCCTCGGACTTCCTGCTGAAATCTCATCGAGTAACCATCTCAACACATGTCTCTTTTCACAAGAGAACTCAAGCCTCACCTATGTCTCCAAGTATCCATGAGTACCTGTAACCAACCAATCCATGCCAAACTCCAAATGCAACATAGCACCATCATGAAGTAATCAAGCAAATGATTAATGTACCCAATACCAAGAGAACCACACTCGATCAATGTCAAAGCTCCAATCAAGAATCAGGAACATAAACATGACATCCATGATTTAACCATATCCTCCTAGGGGATCACATGCACCATAACATATATACATCATGGTCTCAAGAGAACAAGTACCATTCCAAACTCTAAATGTGTATCAAGAGTAAACCATGACATAATAGCAAAACACTATAAACCAAGAAACTGGATATCCCCAATCACATGAAGATAACCATACCAAATGATGCATCCATGTCACTACCAACAACTCCCACTAAAATATGATACCAAGTCACACATGGCATCGTGACAACCATCCTCTCCATGAAGATCATCCAGGTCTACACACACAACTAAAATGTTAGTAACATAAAAAGTAGAACCAAAATCTCCAAGCCAAGAAGATACCTATAACGGCCAAACCATCATAAACATATCCATCACCGACAAACCATCACTGTCAAAAGCTCCCACTAAAAGTGTATAACCAATGAATGTAACCAGCTATCGTGACATTGTGATAACAATCTCATAATGAAGATCAACCAAAGAGTGCCCTCACACAATCAAAGAACTCAAATGCAACATGAGTTCCTCAATAAGAAAGCAAAGTAAACCATGATCCTCAATAAGATGAGACTGTCTAATCTATCATATCTTGTAACAAGTCAGTAGTGGCTTGAATACCTTCAGATATTTAATGTATTTGTTATACCATGTCGGGTATGTAGTCAACATGAGTGCGGTGGTCTGAAAGGATATATTTTTGGAAGAGAGATTTATTAATATGGTTGGAATTTCTTTCAGAAATGCAGTATTGTTGTGTGGTTTGGAAGGTGAGTGTGTCTAAACTATTTCTATCAGTTTCTTGAGTTTTCAATGGCACGACTTAATATTTAAGGATTTTGAAGTGTTGGAAGGTCATTCAAGCTATTCAAAGTTTGAGGCATGTGTGGTAATGGCTAGTAGCGTGCAAAATTCAAATCATGTGTGTGGAGTGAGGATAAGACCTATTTAAGAATCTCACGGTGGTGCAAGGCATCTAATTATTTTGGTAGTAAGAATTTTGTATTTGGACTGTTATATTACACACTTCATGTAATTTGAATTTAGGTCTACCCTATGTTGTCCAAGTTTGTGTGGATCCCTAACCAACATGGATGAGTGTTAATGTAATTTCATGTATATATTTAAAATGTTTAGATGCATTGTAAGTGAGGACAAGATCTCCTTTTCAAGGGCCAAGATTACAACAAAAAGCCATGGTTCGAGCAACAGAGGGGCAAGGGCTGCAAAAGTTTTTTTTATTTGAATTTATTATTTACTGTATGAATAAAAATTTGGGTTTTAGATATTTATTTATTATTTAAAAAAAAACTTCTGTAAGAACGTGTCAAGTTTGAAAAAGAAAGATTTATTTGATTTATTTGAAAAGATTTCTAAACTAGGGTTAGAGCTTAAAAAAAAAATGATTTTTTTACAGAAATTCGAACATGCAAAGATGCAAATATGTAGAATATAGAGATTTTTTTTTTAGAGATTTGCAAAAAGCAGATTAGTCTTTTTTTAAAAAAATAAAATAAAATTGGAACTAGGGTTAGATCCGTAAAAAAAAACAAATTTATTTACAGAAATTGATTTTTTTTACAGAAATTTGAACATGCAAATTATGACATACAGAAATAATTTTTTTTTAAAAAGACTGAACTATAATCCTTTATTTGAGGGTTTCTAAAAATCTGCAAAAAAATAAACATGCATGCAAATTATAATGGATTTTTTTTACAGATCTAATATACAGATTTGCAAAAAAAATAGATTAGCTTTTTTCTAAAAAGAATTTCTGAACTAGAGTTACAGCCCCTAAAAAAATTGATTTTTTACAAAAATTTTAATATGCAAAAAATGGATTTTTAAATTTTTCTGCAAAAATAAATAAATAAATCATGCATGCAAAATATATTGCACAAAATTGAAATTTGAAAAACTTAGAAATATTTAGATAAGAAATCCTGCACAATGGTTAGAAAAATATATCAAACAAAAAACAAGATTAGACTTTTGGCTCTTCTCTTTTTCTCTTTGAGTGCCTCCAATGGTGTGTTGAAAAATCTGGTAAACCTTCAACAATGTAGCTCACAAAATATTAGTAATACCAAGCTCTGATACCATGAAAGGAAATAAAAAAGAGCAATGGAAAGTACTAATAAAGAGCAATTGTTTGAAGGAAATAGATTACCAAATAAATTGAAGTAGCCAAACCAAACACCACCAAAGCAAGAGAGACACAAGAATTTGTTAAGGGGAAAAAACAAGAAAAAACCCCAATATTATGAATGGAGGCAAAATGCCTAAAGAATAATACAAAGAGAGAGAGCTTCAGCCTTAGCTTGCTTGCATGAGTCTTCAAGAATGAGATGAGAGGCACCTCAATAAGTAGAGGTGAGAAGAAGGAGTTAGAATGTAACTCCCAACTCAATGAATGCCACCATTCATCTATGTGTGTGCAAAGTGTCACCTCTTAAGGAGGTGGTTACAAATATTCCTTAATAAAGGAATTAAAAATAAGTCATCCTCACACATGTGTGAGATGACAAAAAGACAAAAGACTTGTAGGGATTCCTTTGGAATATTCCTACAAGTTAATAAATAATTACAATTAAAGAATAACCTTTACCAAGTAAAGATTAATTTCTAAGTGTCATGTACAAGTGTATCATATGTAGGTGTAATGAATGGAAGATATATGACAAAAGTGTGAAGAAAATAGGGAGTGCCAGTATTAGAGGGTAATTATTAGTGTGAGAGAGTGTTTTTTGTGTCTCTGGTGCATATTGGAGTTATATTTCAAACTTTCCATTATTTTTTATATTCCAATAGGACTAGTGTTCTACATATTGTATTGTTTTAGTAGGGGATTGGTGTATCTTTTTGGTGGGAATTGTTGTCTCCAGTAGGTTGGTGCCTACAAATTTATTTGGGGATTGGTGTCTTCGATAGGTTTTTACTACATCACATTGTAAAATTCACTTATTATATTCCTTCTTGTGAGTTTTTTTCATCATGGTTTTTCCCATCTTGGGTTTCCATGTATATCCGGTGTTATGTGTTATATTGTGTTATGCTTTAATTACTAGCTTGTATGGTTGAGTGCTCTTCATGTTAAAAATCTATAAAATAATTGTAAAGGTTTCTAGAATTGTTTTGATTTAAGGGTTCAGCCCCCTCTCAATAGATTGTATGCCCTTCATTTGGTATCATATCTAAGTTCCTTTGAAGAAGTCTAACATCTTGAGGTAGATCTGGGATGGCACAAGAAAGTTCATTTGGAAATAAAGTACCAATTTTTTATGGATCTAATTTTGCTTTTTGGTGAGTTAGGATGGAGTCCTATTTGATGGCTGATGGAGTCCTATTTGATGGCTCTTGGGATGGAGATTTGGGCATTAGTTGAAGAGGGATATGAGATCCCTAAAATCCCGCCTAGAGATCAAGTTGGAAAGAGGGTTGTTGAGGCTAATGCAAAGGTTAAGAATGTTATTTTATTTGGTTTTCCTAATTCTAAATTTTTGAAAGTGATGCAGTGTAGAACATAAAAAGAAATATGGGAAAAGTTGGAAGCTATTTATGAAGGGGATGAAAAAGTTAAAGAGGAAAAGTTGCAGAATTATAGAGCTCAAGTTGAAGGCCTAAGGATGAAAGAAGATGAGAACATTGCACTACATTCATGCTCCAGGTTGATGTAGTTGTCAACCATATCCAAGGTCTTGGTGAAATCTTAGAAGAGAAATTCGTTGTAAAAAAGGTACTTAGATCTCTACCTAGAAGGTTTGATCCTAAAATCTCTACTATTGAATAAGTTAAAGATCTAAATGCTTTAAACTTGATTGAGTTGCATGGAACATTAACTACATTTGAAATGAGATTTGAAAGTGAAGATTCAATAAGGAAAGAGGTTGCTTTTAGAATATCTTTGAAGTAGGTTGATCAATATTTTGATTGTGGATCAGATCCGGAAGAAGCAAATTTTGTTAGAAAGCTACAAAGAGGTTCCAGTAAGTACAAAGGTAAATTACCTTTCAAATTTTTCAATTGTGGAGAAGTTGGAAATTTTATGGCTAAGTGTCCCCATAAGAATACCAATAATGTTGAACAAAAGAATGGAAAGAAATATTTTCATATAAGATTCAAAGGTTAGAGTAAACAAAAGAGTTTCTAGATACTAATAAGGAAAAATACTATTCCACTAAGGAAGAGGATGACGATGCATCTAGAGATGAAAATGGAAAAGTTGTGTTCATGTGGATTTTGAAACTATTTATTTTGATGTTGAAATGGGTTCCAGAGAAAATGATGAAGAAGATATTATGGAGAAGTTATTATGGGTCAAAAAATAAATCAAGAAGCTGAAGGATAGAATTTTAGAAGAAGTGAGAGATAAAAAAGAATATCAAATGATTTGAAAATTGTTGAAAAAGTGATTGTTGATATGAAGATTTAGGCAGAAGAAGCAAAAAGAATTGAAGTTCTTTAACAGAAAAATTGCTATCAAGAGACAAAGACTGTGAGAAGCTTGAAGCAAAAATTGTTGCAACTAGAAAAGAGCTTGAGAAAGTAAATCAATAGTTGTAGTTAAAGTTTAGTAAAAGTATTGAAACCCTAGATCAGATATTGGAAGGTTAGAAAGCTTTGCATGACAAAAAAAGAGTAGGTTTTGATGATCAAAAGAAAAAGGTGATAGAGCAGTTAGAGAAGGATACTAAGGCAAGTCTAGAAGTGACAAAATCTAGAAGTTCAAGGTTAGAAAATACAATGACAAGTTATTGAAGTATGACTCAAAATGATGGGTTTATTCAAGTGTGGAACAAAAGAAGAAGATCTGAAAGAAAATGATACAATACCAAGTCAAGTTTTTCTTTCTCTAGTTATTGTTTTAGTTAATTATGGACATAAGGTTTTGGATTGTAGAAGAGTTCCAGTAAGAAGAAATAATCTTATCAATAATAATGCATTTTCACCTTTGTTCTATTTTAATGTCATTTGTTTCAAGTGCAACAATTTTGGACACATTGCAAGGAATTGCAGAAGAAATTTTGTGAGTTCCCCATTATCGAAAAAAGGAAGAAATGATGTTCCGGAGAAAGTTTAGAAGATGGTCCCTAAAGAAAAGAAGTCTAAAAAATATATGATTGCTCAAACTGCACTACATGCTCAGAAGGAGAACCTGTGGATTATTGATAGTGGTTGCTCTAGTCATATGACTGGAGATAAAATTAAGTTCATGAATTTCAAGAAATTTAAGGGTGGTTTCATTACCCTTGGAAACAATTCAATTGTTAAAATGTCTAGTGGAAGAGTACAAGTGTTTGAATTAGAAGATCTAGGTATGGAATACCTAGAAGAGTTGTTACTATGCACAAAATCAAGTTGAATATCATATTTCAATGGCTTCCCTCTTTCTCTATAAAATTTAGCCATCCTTTCCATACTTTTTCTTGTACAATATATAACAAAATCACTCTTGAAATTTTATTTTATTTATCTAAATAATAATTATATTTATTTTAATTAGAATCACAATTCTATCCACAATTAAAACATCCATGCAATGGAATAATTATTAAAATTAATTATTCCTACACTCATTTTTATTATTCAAGGGGTAAACGCTTTTGACCTAGAGCTATGAACCGGTGAGGTCACAAACAGGGGACCTCATCCCCAATACAACCACTCAACAATACCACCCCAGCAAGGTTTGAACCTTGGCGGCAAGAACAACAATGCCACCTTTAAACCATCACACCAAGCCAATATTGGCTATTCCTACACTCATTTAGAAAACTAGTGCTTGGGTTTAAATGAGTCAAAGGAGGTAGTTAATGGTGCACCTGGATTAGACAATAGGCTTCACCCACTTTCTAGTTTGTTCACATCACTCATATATTTAAAAGATATGTCATTTTCTAGTGACACGTGGATCTCTATAATTGAGATTAAATAAATTGAATAAGAGGATGGAGGGTGTTTTCTATGTATTGGGATTTTTAAAATTGAAGATAAGAAAAAAACTTGAAAAGAACTTTAGAAAATTGTTTATGATTTATACAACGAGATATGGTATCTAAAATTATCCTTTTGAAATAGTTTAGGAATCAAGAGGTCTAAATGTGATAGAATATGGTTGTGCAATATTTTAAATAATACTAGAACATTCAACACAATGACCATCAACACATCTAGTTGCTTTAATAAGATGCAATTATGTAAAAGTGTGTATAAATAAAAGAAATAAATCTTCCAAAATCATGATGATTCTCATAATTTTAATTTATTAATCAAATAGCTTAACTTCAAAATTATATTAATGAATTTGAAAGAGACTAATAATAATAATCAACACTAATTAAACAATTGATTTTTCATTGAATTTATTGATATTTCAACTAAACAATTGATTTTTCATTGAATTTAGTGATATTTCAACAAATGTGTGAGACAAAAGTCTTAGTACATCTCTATCAAACATTAAATAAAAAGACATTTTCTTTGCTCCATCTTTTTTATATGTTCCCTTCTAGATATGCACCATATAAATTTCAGACCATCATGGAGTCACTTGAAAATATATCGAAGTCTTGCCTCCTTTCCCACTCAACAACAAAATACTAGCTTGACATGTTCAATAATTTAGAGTGTTATGAAGACTTCTATACACAATTTTTTTTTTTTAAAAAGCTAATGTTATCCCTTTGTCACCTACTGAACTCGTGGTTTTATCTGAGAATATTATGAAGACTTTTTATACACAAATTTTTTTTAAAAAAAATTAGTTAATGTTATCCCTTTGTCAGCTACTCCTGGTTTTATCCGATCTGTTTAAAAAATAGTCACTACCTAGCGAATAATTTTAGTTAACTATTGAATTTTGTACTACCACTTCCCCGGGCTATTACCTATAATAGAGTGGTATACTCTGATTAAAATGTGATTGTTCCCAATAATACTAGCATGGCGCTCTTCCTTTTCTTCTCCTTGATCGTCACTTTGTTCAGTTACTTGGCGTACGCAGGAAACATTAGCTTTGCTTTCCCTCCCCAAGCAGATATAATAGTAGATCCCGATGCATACTTTGAAGGGGACATAATACAACTCACCAGAAATGAATTCGTAGGTGATTTGAAATGGAGCGTAGGCTGGGCCACTTACACCCAACCAGTTCCTCTATGGAGCTCTGGCAAGTTTTACATCATATTTTCAATGCCAATATTTAAGCTTTTTGATTCGATTGTGTCAATTTTTTTGTCAACGTTTCGGATCACACTCAGTGATCCATCATCAGGAAGAGGAAAAAATGAGATGAGATTGCAGAACAAGTCTTAATAAAGGGTGAGATGGAGGAGGAAGAGAAAAACTTAAAAAAACAATAAAATAATAATACCAAGGAAAAATAAACAAGTCAAAGCCAATAATAGAATTTGAAAATATTTTATTATAAACAAGTCAAACCCAATAATAGAATTTGAAAGTGTTTTATATAAACAAGTCAAACCCAATAATAGAATTTGAAAGTGTTTATTATTATTTTATTGTTTTTTAAGTCTCTTCTCTCTTCCTCCTCCATCTCACCCTTTATTAAGACTTGTTATGCAATCTCATCTCATTTTTTTCCTCTTCCTGATGATGGATCACTGAGTGTGATCCGAAATGTCGACAAAAAAATTGACACAGTCAAATCCAAAAGCTTAAATATTGTATCTTCATGGACTGTGGAAAACTCATACCAACTATCATATTTCACCGCGAAATTCTGGGGCTTAATGAATGTGGGCTCTTTAACTCCAACTTCAATGCATGGTAAACCTTCATATCATGTAGTGGCCGTGGAGTTCGACACATTCAAGAACAGCCATGACCCCAATGATAACCATGTGGGAATAGACGTCTATTCAGTTGTTTTCGTGGCGAACGCCTCGCTTAGCTCGGAAGGTGAATTCCTACATAATACTCTCAAAAATGGCAAGCTTGGGACGCGTGGGTAGATTACAATGGGAGTACAAAAGCAGTTACAGGTATTTCTTTTATATAATCCTTCTGCTAATCTCCATAATATTTCTAAACCCATAAGCCCTATTTTGACCTATCACATAGATCTGCGTGACTATATTCCGAAGGTGGTCAAAGTTGGCCTTAGCGCATCCACTGGACTGGCATTTGAAACCCACACAATCCCGGCTTGGAATTTTTCTTGTGTATATTCGTGGGAATTTTCCTCGCCATCAGGAACTCAAAACAGTAGCCGAAAAATTATCTTGATATCCGTCTTCGTCTGCTTCCCGGTTATCTGTTGTTTTTTGTTTATTGCCGAGCAGTGGTATTTCAAACAGAGAGAAAGGAGGCGGGATAATGAAGGTGAGGAGGGAGACAGAGAGCTAGATGAACAGTTCGCTCAAGGCCCATGCAAGTTCTTTTTGTAATGTCCCCTGCTTTAGCAATCTCTTAACTTTTTCGATTGCAGCCTATTCCTAGTGTAATACGTCCGGCCGGTCGCTATGTAATTCAGTGAAACGTTGCACTAGGGTTTCCGACCGCTTGATGGGTTTTCTGAAAATTCGTGGTTTTGCTTCTATTGGAGTTTGGGTGTTTCTGATTTTGATTCCTTCGGTTTTCGTGAGAGCTTTCGCAGAGGTATGACTTAGTAACCACGGCAACTTTTCTAATTTACTATTTTAGTAAATTATGACTACTTTGAGTCGGGATTTTGGATTGCGGATTCTTTCTCGTTTTCGTGAAAGCTTCTCAAGAACCCAGAAAGTCGCATGCATTTGATCTCGAGTAACTTCTCAATTTACTATTTTAGTAAATTATATTTTTACAGTTGGTCAAGTCAGCATCAGCTCAGCAAGCTTTCCTTTTCTGGCAGTTCATTGGGTAATTCTGATTTTTGGCTTAAGGGGTTCATTTTGGAGAAATAAGTCATTTAAAGTTAATAATGTTTTATTTTATAAAATAACCCCTTGTCCTAGTAATATGACTTTAAGTTGTTTTAAAAAGGGGGACTTTGAGGGTGGTCATCTCATGGGGAATTATTTTGATATGTCTAAAGTCAAAAATACTTCTTGGAGAAAGGGACGCCATTTTATGAAGAGGGGATTTTTAATAAAGTCAAGATTGAACATTATGAAAGGGGGCGCCCAAACTGGAGGGAAAAGGAGTCAATTCAAATTTGAAATTAGGGTTTGTTTTCTAGAAGCTTCTGGAGGGCCTTCTCAAAGTTATAAAAGGGAGCCTTGGGACTTCATTTATCATCTTATGTCTTGAATATTGTTATGCTGCCGAAATGGTGTTGGACTACTTCGAGGAATGAAAGCCTCCTAGCCTTGGCTCAATTTTGTGCTTGAGAGATAGCACCTAGTGGAGAAGTTTGCTTATGTTGAGTGGATTTGTAGTGAGATTTTGCATTGTAGAAGTTTTTTTGTATTTGTAGTTCAGTTTCTTGCATTTTAATCATAATCTGGAGTTGTTGATTTTGTATCAATTGCATATTGAAGTTTATACTCATAAGTCTTTGGGCAAATTTATTTTGGTTCTGGGTAGTTTACCCATGCATTTGCTAGCCTTGGGCGCCCCTCTATGCCAAGTTGCAAATTTTTTAGAGGTGTCTTGGATTTTATCTTGTTGGTAGAACATTTCTTGAGGCTGTACCATTCTGTTTTGCCTGGCAAGTGTTTAGAAAAAAAAATACTTCAATTTGTCAGCTGTTTCTTTGTCTAGTCTTCATTGCCATCATCCTAGCATTCGTTTGCATCAAGTCTCATGTCATTCTGGCAAATATTGAGTGAGTTGTGAGCATTTTAGTGGATTCTAGGGTTGCTGGTTATGCATATTAAGTTGTTGTTCTGTCATATCAGCTTGTGTAAGTCTATCATTTGAGTTGGGTTTGGGTTGAAAGTCATTGTGATCATTGAGGAGACATTATACTATATTGCAGCTCTGTTAGACTTCTTATTCTATGTTATCAAGTGCATTAATCTCCTCTTAATTCATTGTCAACGTTAGGGTACTATCACACCTTACTGCCTTTGTTTTCATTGTACCCACCTATCAAGTGGAAGAGGTTGGCTTGCCGCCTATTTATATTTTGAATTAGTATTGTAATTACTTAGCATCTCCATCATATGGTAGCTCCAATTCCATCTTGGGTTGGGAGGCACATTCTTGACGTCGAGTTACTTCAGCATAATAGTTGGTAGGGATCCTCTAACCATATGTTCATCCACCTTGAGCACATTCTTGGTTAGAGTTACTCTTTCAGTATTGCATTGAGATCCTCTGACCATATGCTCGCCGTCATCTGGTGCATTCTTGGTTAGAGTTGAATTCTGCATCGCTTTGGTTTTAAGTGCTAACCCTAATGGGTGCATGTTGTTATAATTGCATTCAAAAAATGGAAAAAAATTGGTTTGGAATATTTCATTCTCTTATGCTCTGCTAAGCGCAGCTACCCATAACTTCAGAAAGGATGAAATACTGGGAGGAGGAGGCTTTGGAAGTGTCTACAGAGGCATCTTGCCTACAACCAACGAGACAATGGCTATAAAGAGAATATCCCAAGGGTCGAGGCAGGGAAAAAAGAGTACATTTCAGAGGTTACCATAATCAGTAAGTTGAGACACCTTAACCTTGTGCGACTCTTGGGGTGGTGCCATGAACAAGGCGAGTTGCTTCTTGTTTATGAATTCCTCCCAAATGGAAGTCTATTAAATATATATTCAATGAAGGCAAGGATTGTTTGAATTGACAGCCAAGGTACAACGTTGCTTGTGGGATAGCCTCTGCTCTTATTTATCTTCATGAGGAGTGGGATCAGCGCGTTGTTCACAGAGATGTGAAGGCCAGCAATGTCCTGTTGGACTCAAATTTTAATGCAAAGCTGGGGGATTTTGGTCTCGCAAGACTGGTAGAATCTGATCACGCCGCCTCCCACACTACCATTGTTGCAGGGACACGTGGATATATGGCACCAGAGTATATGGAAATAGGAAAGGCGAGCCCAGAATTAGACGTGTATAGCTTCGTAGCTGTGGCTTTGGAAATTACCTACGGAAGGCAACCCATTGATTATACCCTGGATGAATACAATTTCAGAGTGGTGGCCTGAGTTTGGGATTTGCGTAGGCAAGGGAAGCTTTTGGATGCGGCAGACAAAAAAGCTAGAGGGGAATTTCAATAGTGAGGAAATGGAGCTGCTGATGGTGGTGGGATTGCTGTGTTCTCATCCGGACCCAAAAGCAAGACCCACTATGAGAGAGGTATTAAAGCATCTTGAATCCTGACCTCCACGTCGTATCATGCCTCAAGGGTCGCCTACACGATGCTTTTACTCTCTCATTCTGTGTCATCCCTCAACTAAGTTGCCTTCCCGTTCTTCCGCTTCTGCAAAAAGCAAAGATAAAATTTCCAGTCCCCTCATATCTGACACAGAAGCTCGTTAAGCTCGTTCTTCGCTTAGATTGACTTTGTACAGGATAATATGGTTGTTATCGTTCTAATGTAACAAGGCCAACACATTGGTTATTACCTTTTGTGTGATGTTTTCCAGTGTCTTATTTAAGTTCCTAAGCCATGGGTCGTCTTTCATTATTGTTGTTTTTACCGTAGCTACACGGGCCGCAATCGTATGCTTCACCGTGAGCTAGCTGGTCGCAACAAGAAGTTCACCGAGCGGCTAACGGGATTGCATAAACACCAAGGCATTCACCAGGGCTGCACGGGGTTTGAAGATTGCACCGTTTTTCAGGCTCGGTGCCAGACTAAAAGTCACGGGGAGGTGGGATTTTGTCGGGAAAAGTAGACTAAAAGACAAAGCAGAGACAAAACAAAGCAGAGGCTGGGCCCCGAAAGGACAAAGTGGAAAAGTGGGGTACGATCAAACAGGTCTACCAATCGTTTTCTCTACTTTTGTTTGTTTTCTTTATAAGCTATAAGTTTGTTTGTCTCCTTTCTGGCATACTGGCATATTCTAAAACCCACAGCAAACACATTCCATATTCAACACAATACCCGCATATTCTGGAACCCACAACAAACACATACTATATTTAACACATGACAGTTAAATAAGTGGAAATGGGGGAAAACCTAGGTACGGCATGTCTGAGTGTCGCGACAGGAGGACCACAAACCTCGAATACAAACTCAATATCAAAGCAAATGGGGACACTAGAATGCATTGTGGGTAACAATAAAATGGCAAGTAAGTCTCAGGTGCAACTGAATGACCTCTTGAATCTTCTAGATCAAGAAGGTCTAAGATTTTCAAGCTCTCACACTCCTCAATGGTCAAACGGGTGGACCACTTTTCAAGACGGGGGTTTAGCGAACCTGTTGACACCTTCGCTAATGAGATCGCCTTTGTCAAGCATACTAAACCTTATAAATGCAGAAGAAAGGTTGATCTTTGTAAATGCAAAACAATACAATGGGATTCTAAGGCAGAGGTTGGCTCAAAAACGGAAACTGAAACAAAACCAAAAGAAAAAATTTACTTTGATTCTACCAAAAGTTGGTAACAACAAGGCAGATATATCTAGTGTGTTACCCCAGAAAGAAGAGCAAACAATCCAAGCAGAGCACAAAAGCATTGGGAAGTTAATAGGTGACATAGGGAACCTCAAGCCAAACATGGACAAGCTGGATGAGGGCATGGGCAATACAAAAGAGTTCACTGCAAACAAGAATGTTGCTGAAAATGCATCTCAAGAACTCTACAGCCCTACGTCCTCACCCTTATTATGGTCATCAGGGTTATATGTAGAAGAACTCATGAGAATGAAAAGTAGGCTCGATGTTCTAGAAACAAAGGGGATATACGAAGACAACAGGTTTAAAATAGTCACTGAGGCAAATTACAGGTTGGAAAAGGACAATAAAATGCTGCAAGAACAAATATCAAATCTACAAGTGAACATGGAGAGGGGACAGCAAGAATTGGTCACTCTAAAACAAGAGTTAGCCCAATTAAAAACAACAATAAGCGATAAATCAGTAATCGAGGGAGGAGAAAACATAAGGGAACTAAAGGTGATTCAATCAGCATTAGTAGACTTGGAGACAAAAGAGAATCAGTTAAGGGATCAGATAGAAGAAGCCAAATCATGGTCACAAGTGGTGAATAGTTCATCAAACGAGCAGAAAGGAATCATTGAAAAACAAGTTAAAAGGCAGCTAAGGGAAGAAAAAGATAAACAAAGCAAGACTGCAAACATTATTATTAAAGGTTTGAGAGACTATGGAGAGACGGAGAGAACCGACATTCTAACAAGGAATTTCCTAAACGATAAGTTGAAGTGGACAGGACATATTCAGCAAGCTAATAGAATCGGAAAAAAGGTAGATGGAGGAAAAGATAGACATGTAAGAGTCATCTTGAGAAATATTGAAGACAAAAATAAGATTCTAAAAAACAGAGGGCTACTTAGAGGCACACATATTTATCTAGATGAAGATTTGACCTTTTGAGCAGCAAGAAGAACAAAGGAAAGAATGGGAGAAAGTGAAAACAGCAAGAAATGAAGGTAAATGGGCTTGGTTGAAGAATGGGAAAGCTCAAATTAGTGATCGGTTCTCAAACAAGAAATAGGAATTAGTGGCCCCACAGGAATATATGCAAGTTGTAAGTTGGAATTGTAGAGGATATCCATGGAGAAGAGGACCTGGATTGGGGCCCATAGCGGAAGGAAAGGATATTATCATTCTTACAGAAACACATGAACATGATGGCTGCAAAGTACCAGATTTTGAAGGGTATAAAAAAGTGTCAGTTTGGAATGAAGGTAACGAAACAGGCAAAGGCAATGGAGGGGTTACAGTGCTAATAGATGAAAAGTGGCAGGGAATTGTTAAATTGGCAAAAGAAGACACAAATAAACAGTACATATGGCTGCAAATAACAGAAAATGGAGTAACTTTTAGTCTAGCCGCTTGCTACTTTGCTCCAAAAAATTCAAAGTTTTATAAGAAACGAAATTTAGACAACGAAGACCCATATGCATCACTAAAAAAAGATATCTCTATTTTTAGCACACTTGGAGATGTGGTTTTAATGGGTGACTTTAATGCAAGGACAGCTAATAACCAATCTCTTCAGTTGAGCAATGAAACCAAAGGGGAGAACAATCCTTTGTGGTTAGAGGAAGGGGGTGGTCTCCATTGGGAAAGATCATCTCAGGATGGTAATGGCACTATCAACTCATTTGGGACAAAATTATTGGGGCTTTGTAGTCTATTTGGCATGGTTATATGCAATGGTATGAGGGATTGGCCGAGGTCTGGAGGTATTACTTGCAAAACGTATAATGGTCAGAGTGTGGTGGACTACGTTGTTTGCTCCCAAAGTTTTAGTTCTAGACTGTTGGAATTTGATATTGAGGACTGCCCTATCGGGATGAAATCTGACCACTTACCTCTTTGGGTCAAACTACGCATTTCACCAATCAGCCAACACAACAAACAGGTTATGCACACGCAAAAAAAAGCCCTTCCCAAGGGTAAAATCCTCATAAATCAGGAAAATAGAGAATTATTCAATGCTGCTCTTAAGCAAAATTTCCATGATCTGGAAAATAATGTGGAGTCTAAAGCAGCAAAAAAGGTTGATGTCCTTCACAATAATTTGCTGATCCCGATAATACACAAGGCATTAAATGCGTGCAAAAGGTCTCATCCCAAGATGGGGATAGCAAACACTTTTCCGGCAAATCCGTGGTATGATGAAGAATGTAAGGCAGCCAAGAGATCGCTAATGAAGAGAGGTAAGGACAAAGAGCATAAGAAAAAATATGAAAAATTAGTGCAGTCCAAAAAAATAGAGTATGTAAACGAAAGAAGGAAGGAACTAATCACTCTTGGGAAACATAATCCTAAAGGCTTTTGGAGGGAATTGCAACAAAAGAAAAAGGTGGTGGAAAACAATATTACAGATGCCCAATGGTTAGAATATGCTAGACTTCTTTACGAGCGGGCCCACGAGAAAGACTACCCTCCTGTCATTAACACACCAGCGGAATTATTCAATGTGGATGATATTAAACAAGGAATAAAGAACTTAGCAAGTGGCAAAGCACAAGACATAGATGGGCTACAGTCTGAATTTTTAAAATGGGGGACTAAAATTCTTGCCCCTCACATAAAAAGAATTTTCAACAATGTCAATCGGGAAGGTTTTCCTATGGAGTGGACTACCAGTGTGGTCATCCCTTTATTTAAAAGTGGTGATATCAATAACCCATCTAACTATCGCACAATTATGGTCAACTCTATCTTTGGCAAGCTATTTGGGAGCATGATTGAACGTAGGATCAGCAAATGGGCAGAAAATGAGGGCAAAAGAGCAAAGGGACAGGCAGGTTTCAGATCCAAGCACTCTACCATCGATCACTGCATCACCCTTAGACACTTGATTGAGAAAATTTGGGATAACCAGGGTGAGGAAGCTTATTGTTGCTTTGTAGACTTTAAGAAAGCTTTCGACACAGTGCCTAGAGACAAATTATGGTCTCGGATGGAAGAATTAGGCATTCCAAATGCATATAGAGCAGCTGTTCATAGGCTGTATGAGAAGGTCAGTGCTAAAATCAGAACAAGTGAAGGTATGTCAGAATGTTTTGACAGCGACATTGGAGTTAAACAGGGCTGCCCTCTATCCCCCACGCTTTTTGGGCTATACATTGATAAGTTGGAAGCGTGGTTAAGCAAGGAAGGCGGGGATGGTATCCAATTGGCAGGTTATGTAGTAAAATTACTTCTATATGCTGACGATCTTATCCTAATTTCAAAAACAGCTCATGGGTTAAGAGAACATCTAAAAGCCCTAGAACACTTTTGTTAGGAAGTTGGGATGCAAGTGAACACATCCAAGACTAAAATCATGATTTACTCATTGAATAGAAAAATTAAACAGCATACCTTTCTTTTTGAAGGCAGCCCACTTGATATAGTGAAAGAATACAAATATCTTGGGATTGACTTCCATTATAAGCTCAGTTGGGAAACCTGTAGAACGAAAAGGATACAGGGAGGTTGGAAAGCCTATTATTTGCTCCAAAATAGGTGTAGAAAAGCTGAACTTTGGGATTGGAAAACCAAGAAAACCCTTTTTGGTTTACTTGTCACGCCGGTTGTGCTTTATGGGTGCGAAGTGTGGGGAAGCAACACATCAAAGTGCAGTTGGAGACAGATAGAAAGAATCCAGAAACACCTAATAACAAATAATCTCAAAGTTAAAGCTACTGTTCCTTATGAAATCCTGCTAGCTGAGGCGGGAGCTTTTCCTTTGGAAGCTTCAGCGATAACCCGGTTGTTAAGTTATCTAAAAAAGGTCGAAAACATGGATAACCGCCGGTGGCCCAAAACGGTTATGGAGGAGATTCTAGTCCGAAGAAAGAAAACATGGATGAAACAGAACATCAAGTGGCTGAACAAGTGGAACATCAAATTACATGAGTGTCCTGACACCAACAATGAAATAAAAATCTATGTGAAGGAAAAATTCAGGACTGCCATGTGGTCAAATCAGATCGGACGAAAAAAAGCATATTACATCAAAGAGTTTAACCCAGCTAAGGAACATGGTGAAAAACCATATTTAGGTGCAACTATTAAAGGGAAAGCGAGGCTATTAATTGCTCAATTGAGAACGGGGTCCCACCATCTTAGATGTGAGACTGGTAGGTGGAAGACACCTGGGCGAAACTCCTGGGAAGAAAGTTAAAACATGCTGGCTTTTGTAATAAGGAGTGGTGGAAACCTGAACGGCACTTCATCATGGAATGCACAAGTACCTAAAATATCCATAATCAGCATCAAGTATCGATGTGGGCAATTTCGGCGCAAAGCAGCTATTTGAGTGAGTGGATAAGATAAATCGCATCGGGCTACTCCTGTGGGGTCAAACACAGCGTGAGATCTGGATCTCGAGAAGAGCTCGAAGACAAACTAAGTTGTTGAAAGTCTTGGTCCCATAGACTGTTTAGTCTCGTGGACGTCATTAAAATCTTTCATTCTTTCATTTATATTTTGTATCTTGATATCATGTGTGGGTTAAGTGTCCAGTGTGTAAACTGATCTGTATTTTGAACTTTCTTCAAGATTTTTATTTAATACATTTATTTGTGAATAGTTTCCTCGACACATCAATCATCTTGTACTGCTTTCTATACATATATAGACGAGGAATTGTACTAATCTTTAGTAGGGGAGAGGACCCCAATAGTTGTGATAGTAGTTGTTTATCTAATGTCCAATATTTTTATCAATATTGGACCAATAGTTGTGACTTTAAAGTTAAAAGAAGTGCCGATGATGACTACTCATAATTAAACAAAATGTATTCCTTTGATTTAAAAAGCAACAAATCATGTGATTCCACATCAGCGCTCAATAAAACATGCTGTGAATGCACAAGTATTGGTCTCACCTTTTTTTTTGGGCCTTTTTGGACACCTT